>VZSZ01010715.1:262634-436388 GCA_013398815.1 Ibidorhyncha struthersii | reverse complement strand
ATGGCCATCCAGCCAGTTTTTTACCCAGCGAAGAGTACACCTGTCCAGGCCATGAGCAGCCAGTTTCTCCAGGAGAATGCTGTGGGAAATGGTGTCAAAAGCTTTGCTAAAATCCAGGTAGATCACATCCACAGCTTTTCCCTCATCCACTACACGGGTCGTAGAAGGAGATGAGGTTTGTCAGGCATGACTTGCTTTTCACAAACCCATGCTGATTGGACCTGATCACCCTGTTCTCCTGCATGTGCCATGTGATGGCACTGAGGATGATCTGTTCCATGACCTTCCCAGGCACTGAGGTCAGACTGACTGGCCTATAGATGCCTGGGTCCTCCTTCCATCCCTTCTTGTGGATGGGTGTCACATTTGCCAACCACCAGTCAGCTGCAACCGCCGCGGTCAGCCAGGACTGCTCATAAATGATGTGAAGTGGCCTGGTGAGCACTTCCGCCAGCTCCCTCAGTACCCTCGGGGGGATCCCATCCGGCCCCATAGATTTGTGTGCCTCCAGGTGCTGAAGTAGGTCCCTCATCGTTTCCCCTTGGACGACAGGGGCTTCATTCTGCTCCCCATCCCTGTCCTCTAGCTCAGGGGTCTGGGTACTCAGGGAACAACTGGTCCTACTGCTGAAGACTGAGGCAAAGACAGCATTAAGCACCTCCGCCTTATCCTCATCCCTGGTCACTATCTTATCGGCCCTGTATACTAGAGGACAGAGGTTATTCTTAGTCCTCTTTTTATTACCAATATATTTATAGAAACTTTTTTTGTTGTCCTTGACAACAGAAGCCAGGTTTAGTTCCAGATGGGCTTTGGCCCTTCTAATTTTTTCCCTACGTAGCCCCACTACCTCTTTGTATTCCTCATGAGTGGCCTGCCCTTTCTTCCAAAGGTCATAAATACTTTTTTTCTCCCTAAGTTGCAACCCTACCTCTCTGTTCAGCTCCTGGCATGAGCTCACTGCTTTTCCTGGCTTCAAAAGCCCCTAAAAGAGCCCCTTGCTGGCCCTTTCCGCCTCAATCACCTTTCCCTAGTGCGAACCTCCTGCACTGGAGCTGGTCTCCTCAGCGAGTGAGTGTTGGTGTATTTACAGCCCGTTTAGATGGAGGAGGAGGTGGGGATGTTCCTGTCTAACATATCTTGATGAGTGGTTAGGACTGCACCATAGCTGCTGCTCCTGCTTGCCTTGAAAACAATGTAAAAAGTCCATGGCTGAATGCTCTGGAGTTTGGCCCTCAAGGTTCACAATTTTTCTTCTGTCACAAACTGGACCAGCTAAGATAGCATAAAAAAAGGTTTTGAGTTGTTTGAACTTTTTGGTGTTTGCTTTACAGGTGAGGGCAGGGTGGGAGGGAAAGTCCAAGTGCTTGTTGGAAATTTCTCCCTATTCCTTCAGTTCTGCACTTGTTGCTTGTGAACACAGTATTCATTCTCCTGATGGAGACTTAGCATCCTTGTCCCAGGGCTTTAGCTCCTGAAGTAACAAGTCAAAGATGGCCATGAGCTGGGTGACTCTGCCAGTAGCAGGCAGCTTCTCAGTGACCCTTGAGAATGGGTGCTGTGGGCATCTCTTGGCGGTAGGATGCAGCACTACATGTGTATTTTTAGGTGGAATCTGCCTGTTGCACTGTGAATCATTTTGCTGTATCAGGCTGGTCAGCGCTGAGTTCCCTTTGCCTCGTGTACTGCTACATGCCAGAGGAACATCATTTCTCAGGTGTATAAATACTACCTTATGAGTTTTATTTTATTTGTTTATTTGTTTTAATATCTCTTCCTATTAATATCTCTTCCTATTATTAGTAACCGAACTGGGGACATTCACCAATGGAGGAGGCTTAGTATATAAGAAAAAGTCCCACGTCTGAATGAAAGTCACTCTTTTCCAATTACAGTAACTTGCATTTAAGCACCCTGATTTAGTATCTTTAGTGACCGCAATGCACAGGGGTGGTGGCAAAAGCAATCCTTCCAGCTCTGTTTGTCCCTGTGCGTAGGAGGAGGCACTTGACTGCCCAAGAGCAGTTTCTGTAGCACTCCAGAGCATCTCACACAGCAGCGCCCAGGCTATGAAGCCCACGGTGGTTTCCCACTGTAGGAAAGCTCAAAGCATTCCTACAAACTGGTAGACTGTAAAGTAAGGGAGAGAAAAAGATCTGCATGTAGGGGCATGGATAGGGATAAATGGAGGAGTGTTAGTGGGACACTGTTTTCGGCTCCTTGGGTATGCTGTCACTCCAAATCAGCCTCCGTGTCTGTGGCCAAGATAATCTTCAGCCAGTAATAAACCACAAAAACCTCTTTTAAGAAGGAGAGATGGAGACATCAGGGGATGGTTACTGCATCCATGTCTGACCTAAACATTATGTTTCTGTTGTGCTAACATGTTACCTAAGCTGTGCTTACCTATGCGTGACGTGCTCAGCTGTGTTTAAAAGCCCAGCTCAGTGCCTTCTACATGCTCACACCATCAGCTTCCTTGCTGGTCACAGCCCTGACTTTTCTTGACCGTAGTCAGGCATTGATTTGGGCTGACAACAGAGAGCTGATGTTGCAGGCAGGTGGTTTTGAAGCTGCAGCTTTCCTTTACCTTTACAATAAGTAGATGGGCTCATTCTAAAGGCATCAGTGAGCTTCCAGATGTATTTTAGAAATAGAAAAAACAAGGTTTTGAAAGTTTGGTGAAACCTGGTAGGAACAACTATCCACAGATGAAGAAAAAACTAAGTATGCTCTTCTTGAATGATTTAGTACAGTTCATTTTGACAGCCTGTAAAAGAATAAAATGGGCATCTTTGACATGCTGAGAGTATATAGGACAGATAAACACCAATCTCTTGCAATCCCAGGCAGCTGCTGTTGTTCTAAATGTAAGAACTTCTTTCTGGCAGAGTTGCTACAAGACATAAGCTATTTTGGAGCTAATTAAAATATGATAAATCATCAAAATACTTTCAGAGAATAACATTATAAGAAATTAAATTCACTGCTTTTGTAAATAGTAAAGCAGTGACTATTTAATGATGCACAGATTTAATTACAGAGAGGATGACATCTTTATGATAACAGTGTAAAAGTAATTATACATCACAGGAGCTGAACTGGACTGTGCTCAGTCCTGCGTTCTTGGCGCGCAGCTGTGCAGAGCAGGTTGTCAAACACCCACAAGCCTGTGACAGTCTGCTTTTGTTTTGCAGTCGGCTGAGCGTCTGTGAGTAATGGTATGCCTCCCATGACAGAGCAATGCTTAATTGACCACAGCTAAAAAATTGGCAGGGCGGATTTTAAGCAGGCATGGTCTGAGAGAAGAGATTTTCTATGTTTGTGTAGGCAATAGAAGGTGTGTACCAATCTACTATGTATCTTCTACTTATTGCAAATCATGGTTGGTTGTCAATACTGAAGAGCCAAACCAAGAATAAATTATATTTTTACCTCCTTTATAATTCATTGAAGTTTTATTTGTTTGAAAAACACCCAATGCCAAGTGAGCATCTTTCTTAATGAGATTATTCAGATGTTCTGCACGACACATTTTTAAGTCAAATGAAATACGAGGAAAACTTCAGAAACACACAAAGTACTAAAGGACAGTTTTTGGACAGTTTTTAAGGGGAAGTAAAAGATGATGAATTTATTCTTGCAGTTCTTGTTATTGTTATTTCTGCTTCAATCCTCTTTTTTTTGTTCTAGCTCAGTTGTCATTATGCTAAGAGAAAATGTCTCACTACATGAGCATTTTTTATACCTGAGTAAGTAGTCTCTGTATGTGCATTGCCTAGCTGAAATGAAGAAAAAAAAAAAAGTATTGAAAGAGGGCAGGGAGAGAAGAAAGATTCAAGGGGAAACAATATATTTAGGCAACCTTGGCTCAACATTAACAGTTTGTCATTGGAGATGGGAGTTCAGGTCCTGGCTCTGCAGAAGTCTGCCTGCAACCTTATCTGGCCAGGTCCAGCAGCTCTTTGGATCCCAGACAGAACACTGTGTTTGGTGTGGTGACAAGACATTACATGTTGAATTACAGTATCAATTGGTGACAGAAAGTGAGACAGAATGAGAGTTTTGATAACCAACACCAGTTTATTCTACAAACAAGCACCTCTGTTTGGTCTAGGTATTTCCTCTTTACATATAGACATGGTGTGGTCCTCTCTCTCTGCAGGCAGGATGATCTGGCCAGTCTTGGCTCCAGAAGGGAAGATAAGGCTGTGGTTGTGCTGGAGTTCATCCTTCTTTTTCCAGCACATCTTCTCCCACTCTACTTACATTGATGTGTATGTGACTACTGTCGCAAGTCACAGTTCCTCCACTTCACTCTGAAATGGCTCCATCAGCTCCATGAGGTACATTCAAGATATTATTATATAAGAGTCTGTATGTAGGAGTTTTCTTGTCTCATTAGAGAGCCATAGAGGTACTGAACAATTTAAGTCGCCAGACAAGCACTCTTGGTTCCCAGGTCTACCTTCCCCCACTGAAAGCAGGGCCAAATTCCAGGTAATATTAGGTTGCTCAAGGTCTTCTCTGTATGCTTATGACGGTGTGTAAAGGTGAGATGATGTTTAAATCCAATTATAGAATTGAAAGACACACAGCATGAACCAAATGAATGAGTCAGCGAATGAACTGGTCTATTACATTACAGAGAGAATGACATAAGAACTTGAGAGACACGATGTCCCTTCCTCTTTCTGTCACTGTCTCTGTGATTGACTTTGGGCAAGTTTCACCATTTTCATAACTTGCTTATGAAAAAAAATGATGTTTCCTTTGTCAAGGACTCCATGATGTACAAATTAAGGGAGCTGTACGGAAACCAGCTTTGCTGTCTGATTTTCTCAGACAATAGCACAACTGTAGCCCACGCTACAAATCCTGTGGTAGAACCCATAGTGCACTGTTTCCCCTGAGTGAAGTGTACGGTGGAGGCAAATGACCTATAAAGGGAACAGGAGTTCAGTTTCCTAGAATCACAGAAAATATGGCAGAAAAGCACCCTAAAAGTGTCTTTTATTTACACTTCAGCCCAAATAATTATTATGTAGACCATTTTGACTGAAGTTTGTCTAACCTGTCTTTCAGTAACCTTCAATTCCACAGGATTCCTAAGCCATCTTTTCCCAGTGTTTTACTGTCTTACCTATTAGAATTTTTTTCCTATTGTCTCAGTAAAATTTTCCTTTCTGAGGGTTCTATATCTCGACAATTTTCCCAGTCTCATGGGACTTGAACAATTTGTTTCCTTCCTCTTTGCAGATAATATTTATATGTTTTAAAACTACTATTGTGGGATTTTTTTGCTTGTTCTTCTTCAGATCAAAACCCTCAGTCTCTTCACCTTTTCCTCTTGAACCATGTTTTACAGTCCTCTGGTTATTACTTTTGTTGCTGTCTTCTGGACATTGATTGGTTCATTGTGGTGCCTGAAACTGCACACACAAATCCTGCTGAGAACTTAAATAAGCTATGGAGAGCAGAAAGATTACTTCATGTGCTCTGCAGGCTATATTGTTGACTTTTGTGTCACTCGTGGTTCTTTCAGATTCCTGCATTCTGATAGAACTCTTTTTTAAGCAGTTTTTCCCCATTTGGTGCTTGCAAAGCTAATCATTCCTATTAAAGTGCAATGTTTTTCTGAATTTTATTCGAAGTTGTCAGGCCACCTTTTCAGTTTATCAAGGTCATACTGAATTTCAGTCTCAGTTCCTTCCATTTTTATCAGCTGAAAATTCACTCTCTATACATATTAACAACAAGGATGACAGCACAGCAATACAGTTATTATTGCGTCTTGGACAGACTGCTGGAGGAACTGCTTTTGATAAATTTTTCAAGTTTAAGTACTGGTGTACTGGTGTAACCTCCTGGTAGTTGCTCTCTGACTTAGGTTCACAATCAGTTTTCTGTCTGACAAGAATTTTGCCCAGGTCATTTTGCCTCAGCTTGCTTTTGAGAATGTTGCAGAAGATAGCATGGAAAACCTTATTACTGCTGCTCTGTTCTCTACAAGGTATTCTATTCCAGGCTAGATTCGCTTGATGTATTTTTTCTGGATGAGTTGTATGCTTTTTTAATATACTTAAAGCCTGTTGCCTGGTGCTTCAAGGCTGATATTGTCTCACTTCAGGATAAAAAGGGGTGTTTCTTCTTCCATCACAAGATAATTTCATTATAAGGCCATTTTCATTGTCATTTTAATATGTTTTCTTGTGTTAAATCTCCTCAGAGTATAGCCTGGACATTCCTTCATTATCCTAATACCTATGAACGCTATGAACTAATTTTCCTTCTATACTATTTTATGTAATAGTTTTTATTGTGCTAAACTACATCAAATAAAAACACATTTTATCTTGATGTTGAAGAGGCACAGACAAACAGATATCCAGGTAGCTTCCAGTTGGCAGCTATTTATTTTCTTTGCAGGGTGAGATAAAACAGTAAGTCAAATTCAGACCTGTTTTAAATTCTGTGGCTTTCAACACATTTAAAAGTGATTTTTTTTTCCCTATGTCTGCTTATTTTTAATAATACATCAGATTGTGTTATTGTGTCCAGAAAAAAAAAAAAGACATTTTAAGGAAGTCTATTCTGTAAGTGAAACAAATAATGAGTTTGGACCTATTGCAGCCGGAAATATTGTTGAGCTGGAGATTAGTTTACTTTTTAGTCTTTAATTTGGAGAAACAAAGTGATCAAACTATATCCTTTTTTTCAGTTTCCCTAGAGATTTCAGGCTTTACCATGTCATCTAGTTAGATTTTACTCTTTGGTTAATATATGACATCCCTGTTAGCAACTGAAATACCGCGAAATGCCCGTGTAGTTCAGAATAAATTAATATACAGCCTAAAATGGATTTTCAATTACAACACCATGCTGCTGCAGCACAGGTAGACTCTGGTAGATCTTATCATATGCAGATATAGTCTGTGCCTGTACCATCAAACACATACGTTTTGTCTCCTGTGACACAAATACATTCAGAAAGCCTGTTCACTTTTGGAAAGCGCTTGACCCAACAGCTTGCTCTCTGAGGACTTAGTGTTTTTCAATCAGTCTTGAAAACTGTTTTCGGAGGTGGCTGAGAGCATGTCTGAGTCATCATTAATTGATAAATACTAATTGATTTATTTACAAGCTGCTTGTCTATATGATTATGAAGTTAAAGGTGTCCTTCGTTCTCTCTTCAATCATTTCACTGATCTTTGGGCAGGTATTTTTGCTGGTGTTATCTTGAGCAATGCTGGAAAATTTGTTTAACTTCTATAATGCACTGAGCAGATAATAAGCATTTCTTTTAGACCTGGAAGGGCTGTTCTTGTTTACTATGACAGTGGTTGTAGCACAAGCCACAGAATATCACCAAGGGACATGAAAGAAATTTTTGGTTTGTGCCATACTGTTGAAGCCAGTTGATGACACTATTTTGAGTCTGAACTAGAAAAAGAAAAAAGCTTCAGCATTTCTATGGGAAATGATTAGGAGATCAAAGTATGCTCAATAAATATTTGTAAATAATGGCACTTTTGTTTTACCTGCTGAATCAAAAAATTAAGGGAAAATGTTTGTCTCACTGTAAACTGTTTTTAACAGAAAATAAATCATTGAATGAAATAAATCTTTGAAATAAAAATTAAGTGTTTCAATTCATTTCCAGTTAATTTAATCCTTTTTTTTTAAATAAAGTCCACATTAGAATGAAAACATTGCTTTAAAAATGTAAAGATAATGTTGCATTTAAAACAATGTTGATAAGAAATAGATTGACTCTTTAAAGGACTCTTTCTCACTTTTTTTGTCTGAATCCTTCCGAATCTGATCCATATTTCAGAATTATTTCAGAAGCTAAAAAGCTACTGTTTTTTAAAGAATTTACTTTTCATCATGACATATTTCTCAGTTTTGTCATCTTTTTCCCTCATCTGATATTACAGAAAATATTTTGTTTCTTGCAGTTCCATAATATCCTCATTTTTTCAGCCCCCTCCAGCCTGCATACCTATAATCCACATAAAATCTCCAGTCCTGAATTGGTGAATTTATGCTTGTTTTCCAAATACTGTCTGTGACAGTGATTGTGTTTTCTCGGAGGAATGTTGTAGAAATATTCCAGAAGCTCCATTAACATATTTACAAGAATCCTTGGACTCAAAGCATCTCCCTAATCATCTTGAAGTTTAATTTCCCATAACTTTCAGCTATCACCCTAGGAAAGAGAAGCAATATGACACGCTTTGGATGATAATCCTTGTAAGAGTGCAAATCATTGTTCCTACATTTCTTAAACCATGCTGCATTTGTATGCAATCCAGTAACAGTAAACAGGATATTTGTGGGATCAATAACAGCAGGTTATCTGTTGGTTATAAAAGGACTTATCTTAAATAGCATTAAAACTTAAAAGAAACTGAACAAACCATTTATTTTGTTGTTGGGTTTGATTTTTTTCTTCTTCTATACTTTCTAATCTCTGTTATGTAAAAACTGTATATGAAGATTTCATCCTAGGGCAATTTTATATCTTTTTGGATTTAATAACTGAAACCTCACAATGAACAAATCCCACCAAATGACAATAAAGCGCAGATAAAAATTGGAGGCAAAAAAAATCCTTCATATCTTTTGTAAATACAAAAAATGAAAGTTTCTTCTCTTGCAATTAAAAAAAAAGAAAAAAAAAGGAAACAGATATGCTGAAAAAAAAACTGCTAGAAAGCTTTAAATGATCTGTAGTCTAGATTTTGAAATCATCTTTAACTGGCACTTCATAATTACTGAGGTTCTGAGTTTCATTCAGCTGTGCTTAAGTCTGAATTTCAAGAACTTCAGCTCTTTGTTCCATCATTTGAAAAATCAGTTCAGATCAGTTCAGGATAAACAATAGGCTTGAATATATCATTTTACATTAAAAAAAAAATATATTTTTCAGAAGACAAATTTATCTTTATCTAATAAATTTATTAGCATGTTTTTTTCTGAATTGAAAATCTTAACATAATTTGATTTATCTTATTTAATTTGTATCACAGCTAACTGTGAATATCAACTATGGCACAAAAATGGGGTATAAACCCATGTAATGTATTGCTCTCGAATAGAATATATAATACCATAGAAGCAGACCACTGATGATTCATGAATGCCAGAAAGATTCTAGTTTTGGAAATATTCAATGTCTGCAGTTTCTGTGGGTTAAATATTTCTTGAAGGAAGCAAACTGTTTAAGTGGATAAACACATTCTGCATGCTTGGATGAGATCATGCTAATTATCTACTGCAAGCTGGTACAGGCATAATCCTGCTAGTGTTGGGACTGACAGAGGTTCCAGACATAGCAAGCACAAATTCACCTCTCTAGTGCTGCCTTTGTCATTCTGCCACAGTGGTGGGATGCTGGAGACATATATTGTCCTACAAGCTGGGCATGTTTCAACCATTAGCAATTTGAGGACAGTTTGAGGCAAGTCAGTTGACTGTAAGTCAGAATGCTTCATGTTGGAAACATCAGAGCTTGAGGAGGGTTGATGTGGTAAAAGGCCAAGTTGGGTGGGATACCATGCACTTAAGGGTTATCTAGGATAGAACTGAGAGCTTTTCCAGCCAGCCGAGCTGTGAAGTGCTAGAAGAACCTTAAATTTACAGGAGAGCTGTTTGCACAAGAGCTGCTCAGCACAATACGTGAGATTTTCAAGCAGGATAAACTTACCAACCTCTCCTCCCTGGGGCCCGTAACAGGAGATACAGCTTGTGAGAGAGGCAGGGAAATCAGTTTGGAAAATTTGCTCTCTATTTTTCACTAGAGAGACGACTGTGTCCAACAGCCTGAAATCTCTTGAAACATATAGTGATTCCGCTTCCCTGTTAAAAATAAAAGCTTTAAATGAATTAATTTAGAAATTCTTGTTGAGATGAATCTTTGCTCTGATGTGAAACTCAATTTCTAAATGCAAAGCGGGTCTCAAAGTGCTAACCAGGATATCACTGGCCATCTGCACCAGCTCTAATAGTAGACCTGCTTCAAGGAAAACCAGTTCATCAAAAAGTGCTCTCTTCAGGGTCCACCACAAGCTGGAATGTGCAAACAAGAAGAGCTTGCAGGTTCAGAAGGGTCTTGGTTAAAAATGTTCATGGGCTGTGGCACCAGGCAAGGATAAATAGGCCAATCCTCCACTGATTTCTTGGGACGTGGTCCTTAGTGAGGCACAGTAGGCAGGGAGGTTTCCCTACACCACTATTTTTCCATCACCAAAACTTATTTCTGTAACGTAGTAAAGGGCTGTGGGTGGTCATGCCACATTCCTGCAAGAGGGCTTTGCTATGGTTGGCTCTTCAAATTCCTGAATTTATACCTAGGTACAATCCAGTGATACGTCCCCAAATGTAGGGAATACCTATATGATGCTTTTCTAAACTACGTCTTGGCAGCGGACTTAGCGGACTTAGAGAGGGACACTCTGCTAAACCTAGCCACTATTTATGTATGATTTGGTATATCTTCATGTTGCTAAGTTCACTGCCCCATGTTGGTAGAGTTTCTCAGGGCATACACAAAGGATGTCTTGGGTGCTGAAACTTGGGTACGTGTATGAATATTTTCTTGTCTGTTCTTCTGGGAAGGTGGAGTAAGTATCAGATGCCACTGGAGAGACTTTGTCTTTATCTCCACTGCAAATCAAGCACCTGTCAGCTGAAATAAACAGTGGGACCTTTATCTTATATCCTTTCTATGTGCTGGCTGGCATTAAACCTGATTTAAAGCATCACCGGACTCCAGTGAGATGGTTTAGCATGCGGATCCAAAAAGTTAGATCCAACTTAAAGCCTTAGCTAACTCTGCAGGGTGATGTATCTTGTGTGTAGCTTCAGATAATATTCATTTTCATAAAAATTCAGCAATGTAAGCGTCTTCATACCAGAATTTGTCCTGGTGTGTCTAAAGCACTTAGCTCCTATAAGGAGGCTGCTTTGTATTGCACTGGAATTCTACAATGACTCTAAAGCTTCCAAGCCTGAAATTGCAAGGCAACTATTGCTTACTGAAGGAATAAAATTGCTATTCTGTGCTAAATTTTCCTGTGGGTTTCCAATATGAGACAACGAAATGTTTAGCAGTCTTCTGATTACTTTTAATTAAGGAACTGATGAAAAAACTAACCTAGAAATGAAAACGTCACAGTTGGCTGCATAAGAGAAATTGCAAAATGTTCCCCTTTAATACTGTTCAGTCTTGAGCATTACCAGAAACATTTCCCAGAGACCAGTCCTTGTACTGCTCTTCTGCTCAAAGAGCCCCTGGATATTGTCAATAAATAGGATTCCTGTTTGCTGACATATAAGCCTCTACTTCTTGGTATTTCATTTTTCTGAACTTTAGCTAAAAGAAACCTTGTATTTGAGTGCCAAAAATTAGTTACTGCCTGTTTCTTTGTAAGACTATTGTGACAGACTGGCTTCATCTGTTGAGAAATAATGTCAGGTAGAAATTGGAATAACAGTCAGTTGGATTTATTAAAAAAAAAAAAAATTTTCCCTCCCAAGCTTTAACTGAAAAGGGTACTTGGCTTTTAGAAAAAAAATAACGTCCAAGAATAAAGCTTTACCATAACGTTTCTGGAAGAAATGAGATCCTCTGCCTTGGACAAACATAGGTAATTATTTCTGGGAAGAATCAGACTAACATATTTGATCAGTTGACTTCACTGGCCAGTAAAAATGAATCAACATTTATTCCACACAGGAAAACTAAGGCATATAGTGCTAATCATCCACAGGAATGGATACACTAAGAAGATCCAGCATTGCTGTTAGGATAATCTGTTTGTGAGCAGTTGAACAGTCCTGCTGACCTAAGTAGGACTGCTACCACACCTGCAGAAGGGTGGTTCACATCATAACTTAAGAAGAGTTGATAACGGAGATGAAGTGACTCAGTTCTTAATCAGGAAGTCGGAATGGCTGTAGAGGGTGGGATTCATCTTACCTTAGTGTACACACCCATATCTGAACTGGCCATCCTGAACTCCTCCTTCCCTAGAAGAAGCAAGTGCTTCTAGGGCACGATTCGTCTGACTGTGCTAAGTTGACCTTGGCTGGCCACCAGGTGCCCACCAAGCCACTCTCTCGTTCCCCGTCCTCAGAGGGACAGGGGGGAGAAAATAAGATTAAAAACTCATGGGTCAAGATAACGGTAGTTTAATAAAGAAAAGCAAAGGCCATGCGCACAAACAAAGAAAAGGAAAAAAATATTATTCTCTACTTCCTGGCAGCAGGTGATGTACAGACACTTCCTGGGACGTAGGGCCTTGGTATGCATAATGTTTTCTTCAGAAGACAAACACCTTAATAACGAATCACAGCCCCCCCGCCCCTTTCTCCCAGCTTTTATTGCTAAGCGTGACATCACATGGTATGGAATATCCCTTTGGTCAGTTTGGATCTGCTGTCTTGGCTATGTCCCGTCCCAACCTCTTGCCCAACGTCAGACTTCTGGCCTTTGGGTGTTGGTTAGACAGACAGCCTTGATGCTGTGCAAGCACTGCTCAGCAGCAGCCAACACATTGATGTGGTATCAAAACTGTTCTAGATGCAAATACAAAGCACAGCACTATGAGGGCTGCTATGGGGTAAATGAACTCCACCCCAGCCAGACCCAATACACTGCTCTAGATGTTTTCTTCAGGATGAGATGAATCTTGGTCTGCGAGTGCCTTTCTTACTGTGGACTGCAGAGTAGATGGATAGTTTGGATGCAGACATATACTTTCTATGAGGCATTGGACCTAAAAGGCTTGTTCAATGGTCAAATATGTCCCCCCATTGGGCCTGATGCTGCTTATTGTACCTGAAGCAAATGTCACTTGTTCAGGAGGCCTTCGTTTACCTTCTCTCAGAGTTTTCTCCTGTCATTTGGGATGTAGGAATACTCCAGCCCACCAGACTTGTGTTGGATGCGATCAGTTTCTAAAAATTACTTTTATCAACAGTTAGAAAACAAGAAAAAGACAAGTTTTACAATTCTTTGTAATCTGAAATGCATCACAGGTTTTTAACCTGATTGAGAACACAAAAAATACTCTGCAGGTGCGAGTGCCTAAAGCAAGGGTGCAAGGACTTTTCCATCTGCTGAACTTGGTGAAGGTTGATGCAATCACCATCTTCTGCAATTATCACTTGACAACAGCAGATTAATACTTACAGTGGATGCTATTAATGCATCCTTAACAAGATGAATACTCTTGCTAATGAATCCCAGTAGTCTCAGACATCAGAGGATGAAGGGTTCTATGTGTGCACGCGTGCGTGAAAGCAAAAAGCAAAGCACCAGGAGTTATTATAGAGCTAATATAAACCCTCTGAAAGCTGTAAATCAAAGACAGATAAAACAGCTTCCAGTTGTTAGTTTTTACTTCCTGGTCTTGCAAGTCTGAAGTTCTTCTACTAGTGGGTATTTAGTATTTGGACTGACTTGCATAAAGTTTAATTTCTGCCTCAAGACATTGAAGACACTGACACTGTAGTGGAGCAAAGTACCCCAGGACGTGTGGGCTTTTCATTGCTAGTAACAGCTCACACACTGCAAAGATTTATCCTAGCCTAAACGCTTGCCTTAACATGTTTTGCTTGCTGAGTATCTGAAGTCTAACATTAAAAATGTTCAGTTACCTTCAGTTTAACTAGAGGTCTTATGCACTGCCCTTAACCCTCTGTCTCACGGGAGAGGGGAGAGACAATTCTCAATGGAGAATTGTTGCATCTTGTTTGACTATGATCATGGTTTGCCACGGTATACAGAGTAAAACTTGGCCTTACCATATACAGAATCCTCCAGCAAATGATGGTGAGTAAGCAAAATTGATCATGAGTAAGCATAATATAATAGTGTGGAATAATGGGAAAGAAGCGCACCAACGAACAGCAGTGTGAAAATAACCTCATGTGGCCTCCAGTACAGAGAAGGAACAGAAGAAGAAGAAATCAACATCGTCAACATCAGCCTGCTTGCACTGGGAACTTGGGACACTGGGGCAACACCTCTCTTGCCTAAAGAAAACAAGTGTGCACTCCCAGAAACCCAGGGTTTACCAGGGAGATGAAAAAGGCCTGGGTAAGAGGGGCAGCTCTCGGATGGAATGGCCCACACATTACTATTTTAGCTGCATTATTAATCCCTCTTTTTATTTTAATTGAATGATGTAAAGGTACCTTTTTTAACTGGACTGGTAACTCGCTTTATATTAGTTGGACTAATTCTTCACCCCGAATTGTCTTTCCTTCTTGCATGCAATAAGATGTTAAGTTTCACAATGAGAACGACGGTGACACAGGAAAAACAAAAATAGATTAAAAAGGAAAGAAAAGCAGGGTACTACTCCCAGCACATCCTTCCTCAGAGCTGTTGCCCGAGTCAATGAAAAAGTGGGTTTGCTGCTCATGGGAAGGGTGTTTGTTACCACCATGATCTGGTGAACAGCTAGATCATGGGGGTCCACTAGACTGTTATCTGGTCTAGTGGGAGGTATCCCTGCCCATTGCAGGGGAGGTGGAACAAGATGATCTTTAAGGTCCCTTCCAACTCTAACCATTCTATGATTCTATGACTGTAGGAGCAGGCAAATGCTTCATAAAGGCTGCTGTCCTCTGTCACCAGCTGTCTGTGAAAATGACAAAAATATCCCTCTGGGAAAATTTCATTTACATTACCTTCCTGCATACAAGGCTTGTGGGGCTTCTGTATAAGTCTCAAGGGGTCACCAACTGAAAGAAAAAGGAGCTAGAAGGGAGTTGGTACCTCTTTAAAAAAAAATAATGCATCTGCTAGGGAGGAACCCATGTTCCTTACTCATGTTGTCAGCAAAGGTTTTGCAACAAGAGGTAGGGAGGTGATTTCACAATACTGATGCAGGGCCGCTGCCTGATGAAAGCAGCAGAGTAGTTGAGTGGATGCTCATATCAGTTTTCTCTCCAGCTGGAATTATGGGTTTGGATGCAAAATCATTAGTTTAAAATTGCGCTTTTGAAGGGGATCTCCCAGTTGCTCCCACATGCCCTGCTTTGATTCACAGGGTGAAGTGGTCTTATCAGTAAGGGAACATTTTCAGATGAAACTAAGACAATAATTTACACACAATGGATGCACTCTTAATGCATTCCAGTCACTAATGGGTGTCTAATTGCTGTGAATACACTATAGTTATGAAGTAAAATTCCTGTGGGTTTATACAGTGCAGGTATCAGATCCTCAGCATCAGCTATTTTGCTTTACAGATATGCTCTTATTACGCTGCAGGAATTGCTAATGTAGACATCACCTTAAAAGGTGAGATCTTGGTAATGGATGAACCTGAACTCCCTATGGGCTAGAGACGGACAAAATGGAGATGTCTACTGTATCTGAGGCCTAAAAGAGAAGCATGGCCCTGCCTCTCGGACAGCTCCAGAGGGATGGAAATATTTTTCTGGCGTCTTGTAGAGGAAAAGGGAGTGGAGTGAAAGGGAGTGGAATGGGCAGGCCTGAAGGAAGCTTAATTTGTATTATAAGTTTTAGCATCTTCAAGAGTTTTCCTAGGGAAAAAGTAAGAGGAAAAGGAAAGCATGAAGGAGAAGAAAAAGGAAAAAGAAAAAAAAGGAAAAAAGCTTGCACGTCAAAAGGCAGAAGGAATGTTACTGACTTAACAATGTTTAAATGTCTGGGTCAGCTAATAATGCCTAAATATGCTTGGGGTTATTGTTCACCCCAAGGTAAGGTAGCAAATAATGTCAGAGACCCCAAAGGGATAGTGGTAAAGCCTACTGTGACAGCTTGGATGACAGCAATAGGCACTGGTCTTCAGGTGTCATGAGTATGGGAAAGTCCTGGGGCAACTTTATCTGGGCCCTTGCTGTCCATCAAGACGGGCGAAGATTCGCCTTGAGTACCGCAAACTCTGTCTATGTTGTTACTGCTAAAGGCAGAGGGGGCAGCAAGCTACGAGTTCTGCTCAGCCGTCCTGTTCATCTTTCTGTTGTCTTTGCTTTTTCTCTCTCTGGTGAGCTTTTGTTTTTAATTCAATAGTTTTGCCTTTTGTGAATTTTTGTACCTGTCATATTTTAGGCAGCCAGTATGTACAGATGCAGAAGTTCTTGCTTCCCACCTACCTACACAAGGCATTACCCAGATCTAATCTCTGATCAATGTAAAAGTGATTCTGCCCTCCAACACAGATGAAAAACCTCCTCTGCTTCCCACCAGTCAATATTATTTGCAGCTGGCTCTGTCCCTGGCATCTCACTGTCTGTCAGCGTTACATCCCTGATGCCCTGAATGGCTGTCTTTCCAATCAAACTGTGCCTTTGGCTCCTTGCTTCGGTAGCTGTTGTGTCAAGCTGAAAGAAACTGAAATCAAAATTTTGGCAGTTTCCCTCTCCTCTTGGCAGTAGCAGGAGATTTTTGCAGGAAAGATAAGCCTTGGCAGCCTTCACCTTGACTGCCCTTTCACTCTGCCACCCAATCTCCTGCTACCTCCACAGGGGGACACTAGAAGACATCAATGGAGCAGGAGCAACTCTTGGTTCCTACAGAACTGCAAACTTTCAAACACAGACCAGACTACAGAACAAAGAGGTTGTAACCATCCAGTAGGCTTACACGCTTCCTTCTTCTAACGACTGTAAAGGTGAAAAATTAGCTGATTAGAAGAAACTCATACTTATTTATATTTACAGTCAGATGCAGATGGTGGTCCTTATGGTGTGCAAGTACTGAAGTGTCTATAATCAGCTTGCTTCAGACACCACATCCAATCATCTTCAGCAGCAGATTTTTCCTTGTTTTGGGAGTAAGGCTATAAGCATTGTATATAGATTTCTTTTTAAATATCGTTATTTCTCAATCTGTCAGTAAAATCAAGATAAAAATACCTACAATAAGCTTCATTCAAGGATACCATTTCTTTGCTAAAATAGATGTCATTCATCATAACAATAGACTCTAGAAATAGGAATCCCATTGTGACATTGTGGTGCATTAGTACATTAAATTACTGCCTTTTGCATAAAAAGATCACTGAGCCAAAGCAGTAAATAGTTGATATTAAAGCACAAAATTTCTTTTTGTATTTCATTTACTAAATATTTCTATTCTGTTGCACTTCTCTCGTTGCCTTCTCACTGCACTAAAGAAACCAATTTTTTCCTTTGCGTTCTAACTGCAATGAAATTTCCCTCTGATATTAGCGTAGATGCTGGAGGCACTGCCTTCTATATGGGGCTAAAAACCAGCCTACAGTTTAATTCTGTTCTCACCAAAAATGGCAATTCAACTTCCAAGTAACTGCATTAAGAGGAGTATAAATCCTGTAACTTTGCTTTAAGTAAAAACTCACAGTCTTACACAGAAAGGATTGACTTCTTCTTCAGCTCTCGTCTTTACACACATTACAACATAAATGTTATGTTTCCTGTATTTTTCGTATCCTGTGTTGCATCAAAAGAAGTGCGGCCAGCAAGTCAAAGGAGGTGATTCTACTCCTCTACCCTGCTATGTTGAGACCCCACCTGGAGTACTGTGTCCAGCTCTGGAGCCCCCAACATAGGAAAGACACGGACCGGGTCCGGAGGAGGCCACAAAGATGATCAGAGGGCTGGAGCACCTCTGCTGTGAAGACAGGCTGAGAGAGTTGGGGTTGTTCAGCCTGGAGAAGAGAAGGCTCCAGGGAGACTTTAGAGCAGCCTTCCAGTACCTAAAGTGGGTGTACAGGAAAGCTGGGGAGGGACTTTTTACAAGGGCAAGTAGTGATAGGATGAGGGGTAATGGCTTTAAGCTGAAAAAGGGGAGATTTAGATTAGATATCCGGAAGAAATTTTTCTCTCTGAGGGTGGTGAGGCACTGGCCCAGGTTGCCCAAAGAAGCTGTGGAAGCTCCATCCCTGGAGGTGTTTAAGGTCAGGTTGGATGAGGCCTTAAGCAACCCGGTCTGGTGGGAGGTGTCCCTGCCTATGACAGTGGGGTTGGAACTCGATGATCTTTAAGGTCCCTTCCAACCTAAACCATTCTGTGATTCTATGATCCTTTTAAATGTTATACATTTGAGGGGAAGCAGTACACTGGTATCCTATCAGTCCTGCTGAGGAAGGGTCACCCTTCAGGTACAATAGTAATTCACCTTTATTTCAGAGCACAGAGATACCTGTGCATACCACCTGTGAAATGGAAATCCCAGATTCAACTCTTTTCTCAAGTAACTTTGATATCTACACATATTATGATTTCTAAAGAGCACACAACTGGTGAAAGCTATCAGACTGATACCCTGCCCAGCTTTTCTTTAGCCTTTTCTTAACCCATAGGGCAGCTGCAGGCACAGGTGTTCCTCTTAGGCAGTGCCCATAACTCCAGCCATAATTGCAAATATATTCTGAAAAAAAGGAAGATTAAAGTTCATGGTTCAGCCCATTAGTACTGCAATGGTTGCTCTATGATGGAAGAGTCGTCTTTATTAATTGCTTTCTTTCGGAGGAAAGCATTGTACCATCACTGGGATTTCAAAGGTCTTATTTAGAAATGTGTGATGCATATAAATGCCCATTTTCCTCAAAGGTCTACTCATCACCAGGCTAACATTTAGCCAAAAACCTCCTGCCAGAAGGGTAAGAAAATTCATCTGCTGAAAGGTTATCAGGTCCTCCTGTGCCTTTTTAGACCATTTTCTAAAACAATTCTCTTGAATAACAGCTTGTTGCCTGATTATTTCTATCTAGAGGAACTCTAGAAAGACTGTGGCCATTGCATGGATGGGGAAGGGCCAGAGAACAGCATGGTAAAGTGTCTCCACCACCCTGGTGCCTCCCAAGCAGCAGCCAGCAGTAAATGAAAGACCAAGGGTTGTTCTTTCTTACTAACCCTCTGGCAAAAACCTGCGAGCACCTTTAGTGCAAGGACAAAGATGCAGGAGGGCTTTGACCTGTGTCTCCATGTCTAAATCCCTCCTAATTCACAGCCAGAGCTCCTGGATGCAGGAGTAATACTGACACGTTTGCTCTTTGCAACTTGAGAAAAGTAATTTGACTCTTGCATTTCATCTCCCCCTCTCTACACAACAGGCTAATAATAACCTCCTCATCACTGCGCTGGGTTTAGTGCATTAATAGCTGTCAAACACCTATAGAAGTAAAAGGGGCTATTTAAGGGTACATCTCCCTGGCACGATAGAGAACAGTGTAAGAATACATATTCAGGAGAGTGCAATTAGGCCTGTGCTCTACCCTGATAATGAGCTCATGAGGGACACCAGGACCACCAGGCAGTAGAGCACTCCACACTAGCAGCACCCAAGGTTTCCAAACTGTGGTGAGTGAGTGAGTAACCCAAGTTCAACTACTTGCTCTGGAGCCCAGACGTCACCTCCTTCCCTCTCCTACAAGTCTCCCTAACACCAGTCATGGTCCACTTTTGGCCTGTTTGTGACCTCTTTTCCATGCATCCTGAGCCAACTCTGGACCCAGCACAAGTTGCAGTGCCCCCGTGTTTTCTCAGATGGCTTCTTTCACAGCCATCCTCAGTCTGTGACCTCAAGAGCATGACAGAGGAAAGCCAGAGGCGCTGTTAGCAATCTGCAGAAAAGCATGACAGAAGGAGTTAAAACTTACATATAGAAATAACTCTGTTCCAGGGTGGTAACTGTGGAACAAGAATTTTAATTTGGACTCGGCAGTCCCCTACCTCCCCGTGCTGCGCACATGTCCCTCATGCCCGAGGAAGTCACCACAATCCCAACAGCAGCCATAGTCCCCTCATTTCCAGCTGTTGGCTCTGCATCTTCCCTTTAATTAAGGGAACTAGCCAAAGGAAAGTCATTACCATTTGACAGCATAAAAATGCCATTTTCAAGGCTTTTAAAATCCATTCAAGTGCTGCAGGAGCCAGGGTCACCCTACTGAACTGAAGCAAACAAGGGTGCAGCATAGGAATTAATTCATAGCAGAGGTTTCAGTAGCTGGACAAATTAGTGGGAGGATCCCACACCTGGTATCATCCCCGTGCCCATTTTATTTTACAGCTAGATCTGTTCTGTTTGGGTGTTTCTCTGTGTGTTACCGAGGATCAGAAGAACATTTGAACAGGCCCTGTTCTTGCAGACCACTTTAAACGGTGAAAACGCCCAACATAGCACATGCAGCAGCAAAATTTCATCAGTTCACTTGCACACTGAATTTCCCTGATCTTTGTAGTATTTTTCTATGTGCAATTCTGACAGCAAAATGAAATACCAGCAAAAAAGTAGGAAATAAGAAGAAGATAAAGTAGAGTACATTAGGGAAAAGTTTAAATATAGGTCTCAATTTGGTATCTGGAACCTGATAATACAGTAGGAAGCAATTAGAAAGGCGGGGAGAAAAGAACATTTAATTCATGTGTTGGTCTGCATAAGATTAATCTCAACGACTGTTTTCTGTTCATATTAATCAGCACAGGGTAGTTACTGTGTTGTCCCTGTCCTGGTGCTCCTGATGCTGTCCCTTACTGTGGCAGCACTGCATACAGAATCACAAAATCACAGAATAGTCAGGGTTGGAAGGGACCTCTGGAGTTCATCTAGTCCAACCCCCCCGCCAGAGCAGGGTCACCTACAACAGGTTGCAATACCTTGCATCTTTTGTTTTCCTGGACAGGGTGGCTGTACCCAAAGGATGCAGCTTTTGCCGGAGACAGAGGATTCGGAAGGGTTTAATGAAACATTCAAGTTCAAATGCTGAAACCTGTTATAATGTAAACAAAACTAAATTAGAATAAACTTCCCTTACAAGTTTCCTTAAACGAATGTGTTGACAGTGATAACCAGACAAAAGTATCTCACTGCTGTGTTTCTGTCCTCAAAAACTGAGCTGTCACAGGAAGCCTTAGCACAAGGGTAAGGCACAGTGCAAAAAGGGAGATGAAAGGAGTCACACTAGAGTTAGCATTAGTATTGTGAACTATTTATAGCATTAGAGCGCTTTTAATTAACACCATCTGCCAAGAAGGTGGGAGCAATAGATCATCTGGAGGTCCAGGAAGGAAAGGGCCTCACCACTGGATCTTCATCAGATCTAAGCATGGTAAATGTAGACCTTGAGTGCTATGTGTGGGTTTAAGACAAGAATAAATCAGTGAGTTTTGAGAAATTTGGCCACTTCTTCCTAGCCTGCTTTAAAACACTGTTGTAAAGCATGTACTGGTTTGTTAAAGAGAAACACTAGATGGCTCTATGCTTTTCTGCTTCGGACCCTCCAATGGGGCAAATACCAAAGTGAGCTGCCCTTGGGTGTTAGAGCAGTCAGTATAAGCAGGAGTCTCTCTGCATACCATGCCTGGGCATAAATTACAACTCATCAGGTCTTATCACTCTGAGAGTGAACAGTTTCTGCCCAATATGCAGTTAATTTCAGAAAGTTCAGTTAGTTAGAAGAGGCTTAGCTGTGAAGTAAAATTACTGAACAGAAAACTTTCTGTTTTATCTCAAACCGGGACAATGTCCCTTCCGCATGAAGTGCTATGAGGCCCAGAATATTTCATCCTACCCCTTCCGGTTAATCCGGGCCCGAGGTATCTGCTTTGGATGGTATAAGGCACCTGATGAAAGTGCTCCTTCCATTATGTGCACTTCAAAAGCATTCCCATAAGTGCACCAATCCCAAATTGAGCACTGAAAGTGCAAATACTACATGTGAAGTCAGCCTGTGGCATGAGATAGTTTGCTCTTCAAGCGGGGCGTGCCTTTTGCACCCGTCTAATAGTGGGAACCTTCATTATTGAAAACAACGGAGTGAGAAAGGAAGCATCAATTTTACAGCATAGGTTACCAGAGGGAAAGGCAACCTGGATAACTGCCACGGTGTGCTGAAGGATCATGAAATCATCCTGGGATGATGAAATCATTCCAATTACATTATCAATGCAAATTTTCACCTTTTTTATTTCCTCTATTTGTGTCCTTTTCCTGCTTTTCTGTCTCTGCAGTCCATTAGGCTGCAGTCCTGCTGGTCCCCCCTACAGAGTTGAGTGGGGATGTTGTAATCAGCACTTCAGACAGATGTTCACAAGGAAACGCCAATGGATTTTAAAAAATCATATCAGTGACTGCAAAAGAGTCACTGTAAAGTGCTTGTAATTAGCGTGACAATTATCTGCAATATAATTAAAGAAACCAATTTTAAAGTACTTGTTTTGATGAATATAAACAGAAAAGTGTCATCCACAATAATTTCTCTGGTCTGAGATAAACCTTTAGATGCTCACAGTGCTTAACCCATACAATAGTCTCAGTGATTCCATCAGCATCATAGTCCATACTCAAAGTGACGTATAGGCAGTGGACTTTTGTACGCCACAGGAGGCACAGGGACTGTTATTACTGTTTGTGACACGGCAGTGCCCAGATCGGCATCCCGCTGTGCTGTCACAGGAAGAATATATGTTAAGAGAGTCTAGACAGCTAAGAAAGCGGCAGGTTAAAGGGAAAAGCAAGGCTCAGAGATGACTGACCTAAAGATCACACAGGAAATTAACAGCAGAGTCAGGAAAAGAATTATGTTTTTTTAGCACACAGGTCAGCTCACCAGGCTGCACCACCATCCAGGAGGTGTGGAGTAACACAGCCTAATCATCTTCCACACTAATAACAGCCAATGCTGAGCTGGGTGTTGTTATGTGGCCTCCTAGAAGTATAAATTGCCCATTTTTACATGAAGTAAAGGTTCCCTTCCTTTGCCGTAGGACTTCCCCAGTATGCAAAAGCAACTTGTCATTTCCCACAGACACTTGAAAGCCTTCCTTTCACTTTTGGAAGCACTCATAAAGCAAGAGGCGGCAAATCACACAGACCAAACCCACTTTTAACTATTCTTCTACCCCACCAACAGTAAGGCATTGGTAAGTCATTAATAATTGCACCGTAGTTTTGAATAACCACATTAAGTAGCTATTCTGTTAATTACTGTTAGTCATAGCACATGGGTTCAAATAGTTCAAATTTCCTCTTAAAAACAAATATTTTTCCTATCTGTTCTTAACTGAGAGCATTCCCTCATTCTCAAAGAAAGCACATCTTTGACTTGAGAAACTGAAGTATGAGAACTTAAAGCATAAAAAGGGATCTCTGAGCCCCGCTGCAACTTCAGCAATAGATGAGTCCCCTCGCTACTCAGTGTGTGTAGCCAAACAAAAGGCAAATGTGTCTTTCGTAGATACCTTTCCCTTCCCACACTGCTCTTTTTTTGTTTATAATGTGATGACAGTTTAGAATTAGTTTAGTTTATAAACCTACAGCAATATCTATTTTGCCTAACTTTAGTCAGGTACATATGAGCTTGCCCCGAATTCTCTTTGTAGCTGATGAAAAGAAATTGAACATTTTGGGTGAAATTGTTCTGTTCTGTTCCATACCTCTGTGAAGAGCCATGACTTCAGTGCCTGCACCGTGTCATACTTTCCTCAGGCATTGGTAGCAACAATGACTTTGTTCAGCTCTGAGAAGCTGCTAACCACACTGGTTGAGAGACCTGGGAACATTCAGCTGAACAGTTTGGTGGTCAGCTGTGTAGGAACCAAACCTCTGAGTGTGGTAAAAAAAGGCTGCTATTTGTTGGACTCCAGGATACTGGTAACACGTCTTTGTAATGTGAGGCTCAGTTTTCCACTCCCTTGGTCAATGGTCTGTGCTAGAGCAATAACCATGAACAAAGCCAAATTCAGCACAACTTGGCTCACTACTACGGCTAATTTTTTTTTGCCCTTAACAAGATAAAAAGAACGCTTGCTTTTATCCCAAGGTTACTATAAATGCTGGAGACATGAAGCTTTGATCTAATGCAGTTTTGTAGAAACTGCTGCAGTATTGTGAAATGTTGGCTTGTTTTCCTTCTTCAGCTTTGTAAGAGAAGAATTTCTGTTGAGTACCTCGGTCAGGACTGTGCTGGCTGAGCTTCACCAAATTAAGGTGGTCAAGTGCAGGACAAAGTTGATCAGAGAGGTCCATATGTAGACTGCCTGCTATATGGGCCAAACCTGAGGAGAAACTGTGCATCTCTTTAATAGCTGGTATCCAGTGCAGCTGGGTGATTCAGAGAAAGTAGGGCGTTAGCACTCCAGGCAGACCAAGAAGAAAGCTATTGCCTCTGAAGAATGACCCACAAAGCTAAAGAGGGACACTCTCCTTGCCCGTGGCCTGGCTCGGAAAGCTGGGTACCTTCTTCCCAGACTTTGTCACTTTCTGTAGAGTGAGGAGCAGATGCACTGTAGGACATGCTCCCCTCTGTGCTGAGACCCCCATCATCAGACTGGTCATCTGGCATAATAGGACTATCATTGCTACGGATGCCTGCTGGTGTCCTGGGGCTGCAGGTGGTTTAACTCCCCAGGACAGCTCCTTGGCTTCCCATACTTGCAGTTTAGCTTTACAGGAGATGTTTCTTTCTGTTCCTCCTCACCCCTTTAAAAATATATCTGGAACATTTCTAGCTCCTAGAATTCCTTCTGGTTTCCTTTAAGATTGCCTTCAGTAACCCTGTCTCCTCTGAGTTCCTTCACACTAAAAAATGTAAAGTCTGCTTATTTCTTCATGCGAGTATTTCCATTTTCAGAAACCTATAGTCTTTTTCCATATCTTTGCTGCCTGGTACAAGGCAATCATCCCCATCTCCTCCGTCTTTCAATTTCACAAATAGATTTACTTAATTTCACTTTACTTGTCATAGTTGCATTGTTTTTATAATAAAGGAGTTCTGGGTATTTGATTTATGACTTAATTTTCAAATAAATACTAAATGGTATGTGATTCATTACATGATGATCAGACATGTTAAACATGATATGGATGTATAACATAGCAAGACAGAGATAATGAAGTCATAATCGGGTTTGAAAATTAGGTTGGAAGAATAATGACTTTAAATGATTCCTACAATGAAACAGGAGAAAAGGTTGGCAAGATCATTTACGCAAGAAAATGGTTATTACAGGAAAGAGCCCTTCAAGAAGAAATGAAGGTGAGAACAAACATTATCAGATGTGATGGCAAACAAGAAGAAGATTAGGGCACAGGCTACCAAAAAATTGTAAGGCAGCCCAGCAGTATCAGCACTGAAGAAGACTGACCTGTGGAGTAAGGTATAAGACTGAGAATCAGGGAGTCCTGTTTTCAATTACTTTTCTGCTTCTCTCTTGCAACTTATTTCACCTCCATTTCTACTTTCATTTAATGAGTATTCTATTTCTTCAGCTTGCAAAAGACAATAAATCTTTAGAGCTTTGCACAGATTTTAGCACAATAATTCTTCTTTTTTGTGTGTGTGATCTACTGGTTAGAAAGATCACCAATCTTATTTTGGAACCTTGCATTCCTTGCTATTTTCAACATAATTTGAATTTGCTCTTTAAAATCTGTATCTTTCAGTTTGAATTTTGCTGATATTCTAGCTATTGGACCTTTTTGTGCTCTGCTATATTAAAAAGCCTTATGATATTGGATAACATTTCCCTGAGTAGGTTAATTTGAATAATTATGAAAATGGAAGGAAAACAAATACCCTAAAATCCTTTTTATTTCATGTGCTTGGAGAAGGAGCATGGTTTAGCAGCTAGTGGATAAAGACAGACACCTCTACCTGACAATTTGTACTACTGATTTAAGACTGAACTCTTTGGAATTGATTGACTCTGGAAGGGACTTAAACCACTGAATTGGAGTGGATGATCAAATTTTAAAATGGTGAGGACGAGATGCAATGAATCCCGACTATAGAGGAGGCAGGAGCTCACATGTTCAAAGACATTATCGGAATGAATAATACACAAATTTGAAATGTCTGAAAAAATATTAATTAAGGATTGAAAAAAGCTCCTGATATAGAATTGAAAAAAGCTCCTGATATAGAATCAAAAATATCTAGCTGACAAATTTTTGAATTTAGATAAATCTGTGATAGTTTTATAGCATAGAGCAGTAGATTAAGAAGCAGATACAGATAATACAATTATACTATGAGGTAAATAGCTATGGCACATATAAATTTATACATACGCAATATGATTGAACGCCATGACTTCTGAGAGACCTCCACGTTGCCACCAGTTTGGAAGTAATTGGAATCCAAGTGAATTATTTTGACAGATGGCACCAGATCCTGACAGATGGCAGCATAACTGAGCTAAATTCCAAATTTCAAAACCTAATCACACATATGACAAGCTAATAGTTCAAGATACAAATGCACCCTAGAAAAAGAAAGAAGCAGGGAGGGAGATAGCAATGCATTCTGCAATTTTAGATAAAATAAAGTAGATGATGTTATTCTTTAAAAGGAGAAATTGCTATGATTTTTCACCAGCAACATAGTGGGCTTCACTTGGGCCTTTTGTCTGGCTGCCAGTTCCCATTTCTGCCTTACCGTCACTTTGCAGAGGGTCCCTGCAGCCCCATGCCCTGATACTGTCTGAGCGTTTGACAGATATGCTGCCGATCATCGCTGTGCATGCCACATGATATTTCACACCCCTACATCTGTCTTTTTCTGAAGGGTGTTATGGTGCTGAGTGGGTGTAAACTGAGAATAGTGTTAGCTGGCTAGCTTATATCATTGTTGTAAGCGTCCCCTGGTAAAAATATTCTATGATATTTTTTCTAGTGATCCAAAGCTTTGCAAGCACTGTAGATGTCATGGGTATTACCACTTTTTCCCCTCTGCCTCTTAAAGCTGACCACAATTTTTGTGAAATTGTATACAGAGGAGAACTTATTGTATATTGAGGGGGTTTTGCATTTGACATTTTTTGTAAATTTTTACTTGCAGTTTGAAATGTATTTGCCAGGAACATTTAAACATTTAAAGAAAGAGTCCTAGGCATTTAAGTCCAGTTGAACACACCTTTAAAAAAATCTTCCAAATAGCTTCATTGTGGAAGTTTCTTGTTTGAATTCTCTCACTTCCAGGTTTGTGATAAATCCTAATAGACACCCCTGGAAATTGAAACCTGCACTTTCAATCCCTGGAAAAAATACTTTCAGACTTCTAATTTCCTCAAACTTTCCCATTATTCATCAGCAGATGAGTCTACTAACTGCGAAACTCTCAGATGCCAACGGCTCTGGAAAAGGAGCATGAAGAGATGTGATGGAGTCCTGGTGTCACCCCTTATTTGCCTGCTCTGTGTGACTGAACATCTGTGAGTAAGGGACCACGTAAAGATGTCTTCTCCAGTTAAACGAGGTAAAAGTGTTTTCTTCAACCACAGACACGCTAAAAAGAAAGAACACCGTTGGTGAGACCAGAGGGGACAGCTGATATGGGCAGCTGTTGGTCATTTTGTCACATAGATCTATAAATGCTGGGTTATTCTATGACTGAAGAAGCTCTTCTGGCTGGAAGCACATGTAAAGAATCAAAAGGACAATAAATAACTGGAGCTGGAGAAAGGTGAGGGCTTGAAGCATGGGTCAAATGGACAGCAGAAATAAGAAATGGGCACAAGTTAGAACAAAAAGGTAGACATTTTGTAAAGATGTATCATGGAGCAAAGATATATAGTGACCAGGAAGAAATTTAATGAGGAAATTAGAAAAAAAAATCACAGGAAATGGTTTTAAAAGACTTCATAGAAAAGTCTGTAGTGTTGACACAGTGGTATAGAGCAAATGAAGTCCTGCTGATCCTCAGAGTACCCAGTGTCTCACTGTCTTTGCAGCTTGCAGATCTTTCCTGTCCTCAGGAGTATTTGAATTCTTAAGAATTGTTAGCATTGGCTGAATAGTTGCAAATATGAGCTATATTAGTATTTTTAGGAGTATCACGTTCACAGGATCCAGTTCAATTTACTTTCTATTGATAAGACAAAAAGCACACTGCAAGTTAACTAAGATACCACTTTCATGAAAAACAAGGAAGAGTGGGTCAGATGTTCTTCTCAGATTTGGCTTAGTGCTGCAGCTTTTCTGTGGAATTCCTCTAATGATTTAAGTATTCATGTTGAACTCATGAGTTATTGAAGGATGGCTCCAAAATTGTGCAGAGAATTGATGACAAGTCATCAATATCTGATTTAACAATGCTATTTTGATAACTTATTGTTATGCTCAAGAACTTATTTATTGGCAAAGAGGAAACATCATATAGAAAAGTAAAGCAAAGAATTTACTGTTAGTATAATTGAAACCTTAAGAGTCTAATCTTTATTAGTGCAGAACTACTTGTTACAGAAAAAGAAAAAGTAATAATGCATTTATGATAGTTATACACATACTTCTTACTTTCTACCCCTTTTTCTTTTGTGGCACTCACCCTTCCTTTGCTCCTCTGGATTCTATGGTTGGTGATGTCGTACTGATGAGTGGATGGGTGGGGATGTTACAAACAGTTGTTGACATCTGGAGTCCTTCAACATAAGTAATATGATGGTCATGTTGACGGTTTCCTATTTGTCCCTGTAGCATCAGGGACATTTTTGTATGTTTGGTAACATGTTCTTTGACCTTTGTTTTTCTTCTTTAGTCTGAAGCTTCATGATACATCTGAGCTTACTACACATGGTCCTTTTTACATATGTTAGTTACTATGTCTTTATTCTCTTTATTACTGGTAAAGCCTCTTTTGCCCAGGTCCAGGACAGGTTTTTTAACCGATCTGTCCTGAGCTCTTTCTAGTGTGGGGTCTGCAGCACCTGCCTGTGCCCCATCTCTTATCATCCCCTGCCTGCACTCCTCTGTGTTCCATCCTGTGCTTCTACTTCTCCAGGCCTCTGTTATTGTGCCGGGTCTGTATTTCTGTGCACTGTATCCTTCTGTTAGAGTCATAAATATCTCATTCCACACAGAATAACTGCTTGTTACTGTTATCTATACAAAACTGCATTTATTCCACAGGAAGATATCAAAAGTAAAGCAAATCAGCCACAGACACCCAATCAGTTAGAGGAATTACTGTTATAGCTAAATCAAGTCATATAAATTGCGGGCAGGTCAAGCAAGGTTTGGACAGAGCAAGCCTGGCAAGCCTCAGTCCTGAGGCCCTGCATGCTCAGAACAAGACATCTGGGCTGTTGTTGGCAATAGCCATACAGCATCACAGGGCTACACAGTCACACTATATTCCAAGGTGACGTTATAGGAAAGTATAACTTGACGACTCTGAATTTTCAAAGGAAAGCATAATTTCAGTTTTCTTTGGCCAATATTCAAGTTTGCTTATGGATGGTTACCTTGTATGTATAAAACGGGTGAAAATGCCAACTGATCTTGTAACAGGGATATGTTTTATGACACAAACCTCTTCATATGACAAATTGCTTCAGATAGGGCACTGACTTTCTTTACTGGAAAGATGAAAAGCTCTCCTAAACCTTTGTTGCTGAGTTTTTGCAAGAATGATGTCTTGATGGGGAATTAATCATAAAAAATTGTCTGCTCTTAAAAAGGACGGAGAAGGATGTTTGTATTGAAGAACTGGTTCACTTTGAAATAGACTAATTTAGTTGTATTGCTCTTCATACTGCTGAGATGTGGATGCTTTTGTGAACCCTACTGAGTCGCAAGGAAAACTTCTGTGGTGGAAATTCCCAGATGTAACTTTGTGTTAGAGGTACAATAAGCATTGGAAGAGGCTGCCCAGGGAAGTGGTTGAACCGCCATCCCTGGAGGTTTTTAAAAGATGTGTAGATGTGGTGCTGAGGGACATGGTTTAGTGGTGGACTTGGCAGTGTTAGGTTTATGGTTGGACTCAATGATCTTAAGGGTCTTTTCCAACCTAAATGATTCTATGATTCAAACTATGGAGAAAGATTTTTTGGTAGTCTGCCATATATCTCATATTGGAAGTATACAGACCACATCATTCCTGTGCTACTTGAAGTATATGGCATTTCTTCTGCTGACTTGACTCTGTTGTTTTTAGCTGTATAGTCTTCTAGTTCATGGAGAACACTGTTAATCTTGCCCTGGGCATAATGTTCTTTTTACCCCATACTTGGTCTTACCAAGAAGAGAGCTTGAAGACAGCTCTTCATCAAATAAATAATATCTAAAATGCTTTCTTTATTATTTTTATAGTAGTTTGGCCCCAGTCTAGCCATCTTTCATCTTTTTGATGTGTGGACCCATTCATTTGAGTGGGTCACTTTCTCACTCTGTGATGCACTAGGTAATTTGGAGGTAAGTGACAGGCATAACAATCAATTAAGCCTAGATTATCTTCATGTATATCATATTAAATGTGCATAACTGGAATTTGTGAAAGTACCATTTATTTTACACTTACTTCTCAGCTTCCTTTATACTATCTCATTGTAGTCATTTTATATGGCAGATGGGATTTTTCCCTCTCCAAGCTGCTTCTATTTCCAGGCATACTTTTTCTTAATATCATCTTCCATTGTCGCAAAGACAGGCAGGATGTGAAATACATCATTTGTTAATTAATGGATGCTTTGTCTGTCAAGTATTTAATAATAACAAATATATGAAGTCTGAGCAAATGTCACAGAGTTTGTACTATTTTTCTAATGGCTTACATCTGCCGTAACTAGCTATTAGCTGACCTTCAGAGAAATGGGGCATATATTCTATAAAATATTTATATTTTAAAATATTAGCCAATTATAAAGGTTGGCTGATTGCCTGAATTGAGGTGGCCATGTGGGCTTAGTAAGGACTGGGCTAATTTTGCTGGAAGAAAGCATTTTGTGCAAGATGCCGTTTTGTGAGGAAGTGGATTGGAACAGCATAGGCTAGGAGGCTGTTCGGCCATCAGTGTGGCCATTTGAGAGGTTAGCTGCAGATCAGGGAGGATGGATGGGTGGAAGGCTGTTCGGCCGCCAGTGTGGCCATTTGAGAGGTTAGCTGCAGATCAGAGAGGATGGATGGGTGGATGGATGGATGGACGGATGGATTGATGGACGTCTAATGTTCATTGAATGGGAGCTGAATACTAGTTTCTTTACACTTTCCCGTGCTCTTGATAATCAGGGCAAGCTGGTTGCTTCCTTTGAACTATGGACTCTCACACTGGAGCTGAGCACTAAGACAAATGAGTAAGAATATTTTCAAATAATCTACCTATTCATGTCATCAAAAAAAGGCCTGCTGTGTTGAGGTGCTCAGCACTTATATCTTTCCACTAATTTCAACAGCTTGTCCCAGGAGACAGTCAGCACCTTGCAGGAATACACCTGCTGGTTCTTTGACTACTTTGCGACTATGTCCCGGATCACCCAAGTTAATGGCAATTTTGTTAGGTAGAAGCTTGGGATTTCAGTGCTATTGGGTCATTCTCCCCAAGTAAATGACATTTTTTACTTCTAGCATTCTTAACACAGATGTATTGCTCCCACTTACTGATGCACATCGATTCCCCTGCTGAGAGTCTAGGACAGACTATGTAATGGTTTTGTCTGAAGGAGCTGGCTTACGGCCGTGATACAGTTACCATCACATTCTGTCTTGCTTTGAAGTAGCCATAAAAATGCAGTAGCATATTTGCATTGTTCATCTGTAGGCCATAAATTTTAATGGAGTAAAACTTGACTGTATCCCTCCTGCATGTACACTCAGAGAAATACTGTAACAATTAAGAATTTAATGGAAAAAATCAAATATGTGCTTGTATTTTTTTATCCTTTTTTACCAAAACTAGATATCTTTCAGATCACTTCCCATCTCCTCCAGCTGTCTAGTACAACAACACCCGTTTCAAAAGAAGTTATGCAACATGTTAGAAATCTTTCTTTTCCTGCTTATTAGTGCCATAACGTTAGAGTCATCCACCCATGCAGAGAAGGTAGAAGAAAGATGTCTACAGTTGGAATTCTCAAGTTTCTTGTTTTTCTTTCTGCTGATGCAGTTTTACCAGCCCCAGATTTGTAGTCAGGGGAAGTGATTTTCAAATAAAGAAAACTATTTAGTCTCAGTCAGCTGCACCTATTCATTCATACCACTCAAAACACATTCGGTATGCCTTTGAGCTCAAGGAATGTAGGGAATAAATGCTATGTAGTTTCTCAGGTTCACTTCTCTTGTTCTCTGCACCATCTCCCTGATGGAGATTCCCATGAGTTTTAATGGAAATTCCTAGAAGTCAGCCGAACCAGACTGTCACAATAAATAACAACCATCGCCTCCCCTGAGCTGCCATTTTGGCTGTTTGCTTCATCATGATACTATGTACAACAGAAAATACCAAAGATACTGTTCATTGTAATGAATTCTAAGCACATCTGTACAAAACCAGGATGTTAGAACTATGTATTTTCACATAAAAGAAAGAAAGGAGGGGAGAAATACAAGATAAGAGTTAAAATTTTGAAGGTAGAGAAAGTTTTATTCTATGCTTTAAAAAAGGGAGAAAAGGTATTTGCTGATACTTAGTAAATATGCAGTAATGATTGGGAATGGAATTATTTTTTTCCAAGAAATAGGGCTTTCAGAAACAGCATCAGCATTCCTGTTCTCCTCATTGGCTGCTCTAAGTCCATTTCCTAGACATCCAACATTTATAGATCAGGGATTATTTTGTGTTTTGTATAGATCAGATAATTTTTTATGACCACTCAGAGCTTCATTGGGGTTTGAGTGCTCACCACGTTTTCTTGAAATAGTAGGAGTGAAATAGTTTTCAAAAAAGCTGATGTGGGAAGGAATTGCTGTATGTCAGAGATCTGGCATTCTATCTTTTTTTATTTTATTTATAGACTTGTCCATTGAATAAATCAAATTTCCTGATTGCCTCTCAATCACTAATGGATTTAGCCTCCAAATACCCTTGAAGGTTAGGTAAATACTAAATGTCTCCAGTTTCAAAAAAGGGAAACAGGGGAAACAGAGATGGGGAGAGATTAGTAGCTTAAGTTTCCATGGTATTAAGCAGCTGTTTTTTAAAGATGAAGTCAATAGAAACAACAGCTCTCAGCACTTCTGAAAATCAAGTAATAATGGACTTAATTAAGGCATCAAGTAAGTATCAGAGCTAAGAATACAGCTGAGGTTTTGTAACTGTCTCTTAGATGTTAAACATAAAACTTTCTTTTTTAGTCAGCAATCAGAAATGAGCACTGATTACAATAATTTTAATAGATATGACTATCAGATTAAATACAGTATAAGACTATCTGTAGTTTTTTTTCCCAGGACAATCTGTGATTTAAGTCAATTGACTGGTTTATAGAGTACCAAAGGGCAGAAAGCAGAAAACCAGTAAGACAAGTTCAGCTGTACCTTCACATCCTACCGCAGGGAACTAAGTGATCTTAGAAACATCCAGGGAAATTATATGAAGGCACACGTCTCAGATGTAAATAGTCAATACTTTATCTCCTAGGAAACATTCATGTTTCAATACCTTAGTAAATATTGGATGGCAGGATCATCCATTTCTTGATGTTAGAGCAAGTTGTTTTTTTCCATGTGCTGAAAATCAGAATATACATTCCCAGTGCTATAGGTGTTTTTAATGCTGGGACAAGCCAAGATTCAAAGTTAACCTGCTCTTTTGTCCCCCCAAAACAAGCTCCAAGTTCATTTTAATAGGAGTTTTGTCTGTGTAAGAATTGCCACTTTATTATCCTTAATTATTTTACTGCAGTGATGCTGAAAAGCCCTAGCTGTGTCCCCTCAACCCTGTGTTGTTAGGCAGTCCAAAAATACTCAGAGTTTAAAGACAAGGCGTAGCTCACCTATGCTGAGCAACTAAACACAGTCTATAATACAAAAAGGCCCTTTAGTCAAGAGATGGCAATACACAGCCCCTGGGTGTAACTATGATCTGAAGAAGCTCAGACTGGCTGAGCTCCTTGCTTATGCTTCCCAGTTGTGAACCTTAAGTTAGGAAAGATGAGTCTGGGTCTAACTCCTCAAATATGGCACATGGCTTGCAGGCAATAGTGTTACTTGGAGTTGAACATGTGCTCGGTACCCCCAAAGTCATCATCTTGGAGAAGCTGATTGTTGCATTAAATTGCAATCAAGAACTAATACTAAGCCTTGTGCATTATTCCTTTGTGCATTGTACATGATTATATAAAATGTGTTCACCTAATGATGCATTTTTTATGAGATATATATTTCTGAATGTGACAAAGGGCTTCATGCTGATATCTGAGTGTTGGTGTGCCAAATGAAAAAGAACTTAATGACATGATTACAATATAGTTAAGAACTGGCACAGTTATTCACAGAATCTATTCATCATCAGGACCCGAGAGAGGGAGTTTTCAGCCTTTCCTAGTGTCCATCAGTAGAACTGGGATTCAGTTCCTGATTAGGGAACCTAAATGTAGGTGTCTGTGTGCGCACTATGTGGTTAGGGTTCCCTTAGAGTCAAAGAAGAAATCTAATTCAGAGGTAAATTCAGTTGCCTAAATATAAGCAACTGGTGTTATTGGAGATAGTCTAAAATATGTGAGGTATTTGCACGCATATAAAGACATAGGACCTGCTGCACACCTGTGCCATTCTGGAGCAGGAGATGCCAGATAGGTTGCAGCATCTTGAACAAGTTTTGTGTGCAGGCAAAGACCTGAGCTGAGCTGTAGGTTTTCGGTTCCTGTGGTGGGAGCTTAGGCACCTATCTCAGTATGGGGACCCCTATGTATGTACATCTAAATGTAGTTTTCAATGGAATCTTACCCTATGACCTTAATTCAGCTCCTAAATTTCTACATATGAGCTAGATGTCTACATCTGGCCTTGCAACCATAGGTTGAAGCATAGTCAATGGAAAAACAAAGCTACTTTTGAGTGTTACTTGTCTAACCACTTCTTGCCAGTTATGTTTTTGTGAAACAGCTCATACTCTGAAATACTGATTTCTCCCCACTGCATATAAAGGCAGTCTAATTTGACAACGCAGACAAGGACAACTCCATTTATTAGCAGTCACATTTGATCAGAATAGCAGCATAGATGATAGCGAAAGATCATATTGAAAGGGTAATGCATTTTCAAAATGTGAACAGTCATTACCTTGGTGGCAGAAGGATTAAAACTACTTTGACAATTATTTATTCATGAAGGAATCCTTTCTGATCTGAAGGATCTAAACCTGAATGGAACTCCAAGACCTGTGAACACACAAAGTTGTATGAGTCATGAAATCACATCATCATCTAAGAAGACAAGGACAGAGGTCATGCCCTGTTGTCAGATCCCCAGCTGTGCAATTTTAGGAGCAAACTGAGGCTGGGGAGCATAAAAATACAAGCGTATGTGCTGATATAAATAAGAGGCAACTGTAAACTGGATTTTAATTTTCTTTTGCTGTATCTCTTTCTGAAAGATTTGTATTATATGTACTTTATCTGTGCAATCCAGAAGTTACTTTCACTACTTCCAGGGAGCAATGATTTGTGAGTGTGATCCCTGTTGAAAATCAGGTTTAAGATAGAAGTTTAATTGTGACTGGAACAGTTTTATTATAGGCAGGGTCACACTAAGATACCCAGGAAAGGCACTGTGGATGTATGTTTGCTGTAGCTAATGATGCTGTCTCCTGCCCTGTATTCCCTTCTAGAAGTCCTCCATCATCAATGGACAACAACAGCAAACAGATTCCTCATCCATACAACCGGATAATTATTACACTGGTTTGATTTAGTTCTCCAGAGTAACTGCAGTTTTATTAGATGCTTTAAATAGGATAATAATAATAAATATCCTGCACTGGCTTTTTAACTGCAAATGAATAAACTGAGATGTTTTCAGTAATATTTAAATGAAAACAGCAAACTCTACCCAGATTGGCAATGTAAAATGAAACAAACCATGAACCCCCCTTCTGAAAATGCACTTCCATTCTCTGAAAGGTTGGCTTTTAAAGTGTGAGGCTGCTTTTGGAAGTATACGGCTTCGCATTAGCTCTTTACTGCTTTCAGGCTTGTATTATTTTGCTATGCTTTCCAGCATTGACAACAAAAGCCAACTATTTTTTATTCCTAGTTTTCCAGTGAATTAGCTTTGGTGTCTCTTACCCCTTTTTTCTGTTTATCTGTGGAGGATTGGATTTGAGGAACTTCCATAAAAATATAGTACTTTTTACTCTTTAAAGGAAACTAGAAATGAAAGACATTACTGTCTCAGTCTTTTTCTCACAGGAGTGGACTTAGCATTTGTGAATTCCAGACTCCTGGGTCAGACACCTCTACAGGGAGGCACACACACAGGCACTTGCCCATACACATTTATGTATGATTCATTACTGAGACTGCATCTTGCTTTTATGGGTGAACGAATAAGAAGTACATCTGTTCAGTGAAAACTTAACTGATGTTTAGGTTTGTGAAAGAGGGGGTAAAAATTATGCTGTCATCCCTAAATACTCTTCTTTGTCTCTGTTCCTACCAGAATCTACACCCCTAAAAAAATAAAGAAACTGCAGTCTGTTTCGAAAGAAGATTGAAAAGCTTTTTTCCTACATCTCTTAGCACAAACTTTCATGTAATATACCAGTCTCCCAGACTCACCACCAGCAGCAATCCTACCATAAGCCAGCACACACCAAAACAAAGCCAGCACACACCAGAACAAATGTTATACTTGCCAAGGTGCCTTCACAACCATCACAATTAGTACTTCTACAATACAACCAGCAAAACCCATGGTTCATACACTTTTACTCCAGAATTTGATATATGTCATGCAGGGCACAAGATGTCCTCCTGGAAATTGTGTGGGTGACGCTTAACAACCACTATACATCAGAAAGAACTCATGCAGAGAACTGGTAAAGGATAGAAACCTGCAGTTATCAATGGAAAAACATTTTCCACAAAATAACCACTTCACTTCCTAATGCAATGGAAACCTAAAAAATAGCTTCTAAAGACAAGCCTAGAAAAGGAATTCATAACCACTGGATTATAAGAATTATGGTCTCAGCAGAAACACCTGTTATGGAGTTCATTACAGCCTATTTTCTGCCCCCTTTCTGTTTTGCAGTCACTAAAGATTTTTTTTTCTCAGTGTTTCTGTTCTTTCTTCCCCTGCCGATACGCCAGAGCTACTAACCATCCTCTTTTGTGTAACTGATTAACATAATGTGGACTAACAGCAATTGTGTTCTGTCTGTCTTGGATTTTGTTGCTTATCACACAGGATGAAGACCATCCACTTTTTCCAGCTAACTCACCTGGAGTTCAAAAAAAGATGATCCTTCTCCTAAAAACTTAATTTCTGCAAAATCATTTTCACGTTGTGACAATGTACTTTTCTTCTTGCTGTTTAAATAAAGACAGTTACTTTCTCTTCAACCAGTATTCAGTGTAGTCAGTGCTGAAGGCAGAAATCTAACTGTACTTCCAGCTGTGTCTACAAAGCGACTTGAGGCAATATGATCTTTGGGAGAGAGCTTGCTCCCTGGAACTAATGACACTTATCTATAGGGGCAGAATGGAAATCATGTCCTACAAAAGCTGATTGTCTCTGGGGAGAGAAGAACAAGCTATAGAGTGAAGTGTGGTTGTCTGGGTTATTTTGACTGTTTTGGTCTGGAGATCTCCTAGGCTGGTGTCTACAGAGAGGTGTTAGAGTCACAGCTACAGTTTGAATAGGATTAACAAGGAACTATGCATACAAAATTGATGGTTAGCTGAGGCTAGCAAGGAATGGCAAGTAGTCACTATTTCATCCCATTGGAACTCAGAGCACCCAAGTCCAAGTCTCTATTCTGCCACGTCTCTGTGACATGTTTGGGATGGTATTCAACAAACCATTTAGTACTGATGTTCCCAAGAAAAAAAGTTGATCTTCCCACTTGCACTGACATTTCAGTTATCTAATGAAGCAATCTTTCCAAAGCAAGTGATCCCTGGCTACCAGTATAATGGTACCAAGTAGCTTATGTCCACATTTTTCAAGACTTGGTTCTGTAGAGCAGGTTGGGCATGACTGTACTGTGTAGGGACTGCCTGGCATTCCTTTTATTTGCTAGTTCATTTGTTTGCTTGTTCGTCTGTTTCACAGAATCATAGAATGGTTTAGGTTGGCAGGGACCTCGAAGATGATCTAGTCCCAACCCCCCTGCCATGGGCAGGGACACCTCCCACTAGACCAGGTTGCTCAAAGCCCCATTCAGCCTGGCCTTGAACACCTCCAGGGATGGGGCCTGCACAACTTCCCTGCACAACCTGTGCCAGTGCCTCACCACCCTCACAGTGAAAAATTTCTTCCTAATATCTAATCTAAATCTACATTCTGGCAGTCTGAAATCATTCCCCCTCATCCTATCCCCTGTTTGAATTGAAAGTACCTAATCTGCTGCAGTAAAGTATTTTCATAACCCACCAGGCAAAACTGTCGCATGGGCTGAGGTCACACACTGTCAGGGAACGTGGAGATGTTGGAGGGAGCAAAGCCTGCTGGGACTCTTGGGACTGAGGACTGCATGGCAATGTAGGAGTTAAATCTGGTGTGATCTCATCCATTTTGCCTGGAATAAATCTCTTCAATGAGAAATCACTTGAGCAAAATTTTCTGGACCACACATTGGGATCAGCTGAAAACATTCACTCCAGAGGGAGCTTAGGAGTGAACAAACATGTATGCTGTGTGGAGGATCAATGGAGAGGTCCAGACTTCTAAACAGAAAGCAAAAGATGAAGACTCATCTTCCACAGAGTTTAGGTGCTTAAAATTAAACAGTGACCTATTTCTCCCCACTGACTACCTAAAGAGCACAGACATATGTTAAGGGAGGATTAATTTGTACGAGCTGTGCACAATGATATGGCTAAATCATAGAGTTCAGTATACCAGTAAATTATTTTTTTCTGGGAATATTTCCTGGCTCTGAGGCCAACTGGCAGTTCAATGAAAAGGTCTGTATCCATCTTGTTAAACTCTCATGCTCTCCAAAACAGGCATACAAAACAACTACTGGGAATAGTTCCTGGCCTGTGTTCGTGTCAAGATTGGGTCCGAGTCTCTCTCTGAGAAAATGCTAGGTGGCATGGGAACAAACGTAAGTGTTTAATAATATAAATAATTGAATTTCGGTGCCTGGAAAAAATCTTTGCACTGTTTAATTTGCCAGCACGAGTGTAGTCTAGGTACCTGAAACGTAGATCCTGCTAGAGCAGAAATCTCACTGAAATAAGTCCAGGGGAGACATTCAAAAAGGAACTTGATTTTCTGCCTGAACTGAGCCTGGCACTGTGGAATATTTACTAAAATGATCAAAAATACAGCATTGTTCGCACATTAAGGAAAGGTATAAAATCAAGAGGTTTCTAGGGTAGAATACAGCCACAGTTGGTATGTGAAGAATCCACTACATCTGCAATTCCCTGTACAATATTGCTTGCAAAGCAACACAGGGGTGGAGTGGGATGGAGATCCTACAGTCAAGCCCTGTGATAATACAGCAGATATGGGAACGAGATGGTCCTATGAAACTGGTACGCTGCATACTTACTACCCTGAGCCAACAGTTTGTCAACTTTTGATGAAATGCTGTCCTTTGTGCGAACTTTGCTCATTATAATGTCATTATGATACCTAAACACACCTCCATCCCAAAGACTACCCTCCTCCAAGGTGTGACCACTCCTCCTTGGGTCTGCGCCCTGAATTTTTTGTAAACTATACCTTTATGTGAGGCGAGAGAATTTTACACCAATCATAATAAAAGTATTTATGACTAGAGTCACTCAAACTCCACCTTGAAAGTAGAAAATAGTATAAAAATCGCCCGAGAAAGGAGGAATATCAGGGAAGACACCATTGTGAACAAGTCAAGGAGGACTCCATCAAAGACTGCCTTTGACTTCCGGGACCAGTCTATCGGCTGAGCCTTTCTTTCCCCCCATAGGGACGCCTTTGGGTAAGACTTAGACTATACCAAGTGCTTCTTCAGGAAACTTAGAAACCTCTCTAGAGAGTCTCTTTCCTATGCTTACACCCAGGCTGTATTGCTTATAACTTTGTCACACATTTTGTATAATTAACAATACTTTTATTTGCATGTGCTTTGCAGACAGTGTATTTATCACTGGCAACCCATAAGAACCTATATATCTGTTGCTTAAATAAACTGCAGTGTTGAAGTAGCTACTTGTTTCAGTTTCTCATTGAACGTGACCAAGGAGTGGCCGTACTAGTTCATGAGCATGACTAGACTGAAGGTGCAGTCCATATTAGTGTATCCGGAATCATAACAGTTTAATATATTAAACGCGACTGGACTGATAGTGGTGAATTGGGTACCACTCAGAATGTAAACCTAGCCGCACCTAGCCTCCCACCTTGGTGAGGAGTGTTAGAACCCAAGGGGGTTTATTTTCTGCCAAAACTACTTTGCCTCTTAATGCAACAGTCACTAACCACAGTCTGACTGGGCATATTGATCTCCCATGGGTCCAGCCTGCAGACTTGACAAGATCACTCTGTGGATCCGCTGTGACCTTTCTATTGGGTTCTCTTTCTACCGAAGTCAGGGTGTGGACAAGGTGACAGCAGATGCTTGAGTCTCTGTCTGACCTGGAGTCAGGATATAGTTGGTTATGAACCTAGGCCCAGGAGTACAGAAATGTTTACATTCACACAATTTATATATAACAAGCAATGTAAAGGTCGAACAGTAAAGTTTGTGTGATTTGGCTAATTTGAAAGCACTGAAAATCATAGAGTTCAAACGTGTCATCATCCTTTGGTTGTCCAAAGGGTGTGCAATGTGGTCAACAGTACCTCTCCTTTTGTAGGTGTACATGGAGGTCCTGTAGTGATATAACTACTTTAGCACTGTGGTTTCTTTCTAGAAATAAAAAAGTCAGAATCTTCAGAATTCAGTATTGGATATTATCAATAAGGTCTTCATAATTTAATCTCATTTTCTGGCTAATATTGAGATGGGAAAAACAGCATTAAAAATTCAGAATATTCTGACTGCCACCAAGCCAAATCTGACAGCATTAAATTCCTGATGCTTCTGAACTCTCTAATGATACAGCCTTTAAGCCTTTGATCATTGCTTTGATTCAAAAGACATTAGGTGGCTGCTTTTCCATGCAAATACCCCGTACCTATAAGCTTCCAGATTGGAAAGAAATCTGAGTGGGAGGAAGAAATTTTCAGAAAAAAAAAAAGTTCCTGTGGCTCTTGTTGCTTGGCAACCACTGCTTTTGCCTCTATGTGTTAAGAAAAATAGCATCCTTTGGAGTTCAACTCTCAAGCCTGGCTTGAAGAAAAAACAAGGGGAAAATAAGAGAAATGCACATTGCAAGCCAGGTTTCATGCTAAATGCGAGATTGCAAGGGATAGGAATAACTGCAGAGCCACTGTTCGTCCATGCCTTCCAGCCAAGGGAAACAGGGAAGGTAGGTGACAAGGAGTAAGGTTTCATGACTCTTCTGGTTGCTCCTGGGAAGGGATATTTACAGACTCCTTAAAATGATGCAAAGGCATAGAAGATGTCTTGTGGTGAGAGACTAAAAGGGCTCAGCCTGTTTCATGCATCAAAAAGAAGATGGAAGAGTGACTGCACTATAGTAGATAAGTAAATGAACAGGGAAAATGCCTTATATAAAAAGACTTCTCTGTCTAGGAGAGAAACGTTAAATGAGAACCAGTTCCAACGCCAGATGAAGGCAGACATATTTATGTTCAAATTAAGGTGTGCATTTTTAACAATGACAGCAATTAAGCCCCAAAGCAAATCGTCCAGGGAGTCTTGTACTCTTTATCACTTGAAGTCTTCAGTCTGAGATGGATGCTATTTGGAAAACACACCTTAGCCAAATAGATTAAATACAAGGGAAACAAACTGAAAGAAAATGTTACGTGATACACAAGGGATCGATGTGGCTTTACTGTACATTTATCTTGAGACTGACAAAAAAATTTTCCCTTGTTTAAAGTGTGCATGGAATGACTTTCTTCTGTAACACTCGGTGCAGCCTGATGCAATGACTTCAACTCTGAAATATGAGGGACGACACACTCTGAGTTTATTGGCTTATGTCATATAGTAGAATTTTAAACTTACACAGGTAATAAAGTGACTGTTGGCACAGCCCAACAAAGTTCCCAGGATAATTTCAATTCAATGAGAAAACACAAAATAGCTCTGTAAATTTTATCCCCATTCTGTTTTACTTATACCAACTCATAGTTCTTGTGTGTGAGGTTGTTTAATTATCAGCCCTATGAAAACAGCTGTTACAACCATTCAGACTTGGACATCCAAAAGTATGAGGTACAGTACAGACAGAAGGGGAAGAAACTTAGGCTAAAATGGCTTCCTCAGCTTCCCCCATCAAATGTTGTCTCCTGATTTAGGGGTATAATTGTCCTCAGTTTTCATGGTGGGCAAGGGAGAGAAGTTGTGCTTTTAAACTGGGTGTCCTAGCTGTGCTGCCTTGCTGGTCTGAAAGAGCTTTTGAAAGATCTTACAGAGAAGCATTTGAGCTTGAGGAGGGCACAGAACATGGGAAAAAATTTCCTTATCCATAAGAAGCTTGAAGCTCCAGAAGATGTTCAGTTTACTTGCTTTTGTGGCCAGTGGCCATTTTGTCGTTCTAACCACAATTAGCGGAAGCTGCAGCTTATATTAAAACAGGATAGTACCGTTTCACACCAAAAGCTTATGAAGAAACTCATATATGTAAAACTTGATGCTCATGTAACTTCCACAAATTCCATATTGTCACGGTTTAACCCTAGTGGGCGGCTAAGCACCATGCAGCCGCTTTCTCACCCACCACCCCCATTGGGATGGGGGAGAGAATCAGAAAGGTAAAAATACAAAAACTCATGTGTTGAGATAAAGAGTCATGGGTTAAGGTAAAGCAAAAGCTGCGCTCGCAAGCAAAGCAAAACAAGGAATTAATTCCCTGCTTCCTATCGGTGGGCAGGTGTTCAGCCATTTCAAGGAAAGCAGGGCTCCATCACGCGTAACGGTTACTTGGGAAGACAAACACCATAACTCTGAGCATTCTCCCCCTTCCTTCTTCTTCCCCACAGCTTTTATTACTGAGCATGACGTCATATGGTGTGGAATATCTCTTTGGTCAATTGGGGTCAGTTGTCCCAGCTGTGCACCCTACCAAATTCTTGTGCACCCCCAGCCTACTCGCTGGCGGGGCGGTGTGAGGAGCAGAAACTGTTCAGTAATAACTAAAACATACCTGTGTTATCAACACTATTTTCATCACAAATCCAAAACATATCACTATACAAGTTATGAGGAAAATTAACTCTGTCTTAGCCAAAAAACAGTACACATATACAGACTTCTCAGGATGAACACATAACTGTAGCTTTGTTTTTCAAAATGTTGTGTAAGACTATTAACTTATACTGACAAGGTATATTTGACAAAATTAGATGAAAAAGAAGACTTCATTTAATAGAGTTCTAGCTTAAAAAAGAAGAAAAAAAGTTGATTCTATTGATGCATGGTGACCTGAGTGCAGCAGTTTTGACAGATTATTTAGGGACTTTAAATAGGCAGTCTGCCTCATACCATCATTGCAATTATTTCCATCCATTCCTTCCATCATAGGAGTAAGGGTCACGCAGTCTGGAAATTAGTTCCAAGTCACAAATAATCCTCCTGAACTCAAACATGAAATATTGTTGTCAATTTAGACACCTAAATTAGGCAGTACAAATCTTGCCTTATGCCTTATTTAGACAAAACGGGAAAATGTACTTGGAAAGTAAGCCAATTATACACTTACAAAAATTTACAACAATAAAAACATCATGTCTATTAGAGCTTGCTTCTTTCTTTCAAGGTTATTGCTCAAATTGCTTTTCATTGTTTTAGGTAAATCACATATCTTTCTTTTGGCTTGTTGCAAATCTGAATTAGATGTAGCATGAACTGCAGCTGGCATTCACAGAAAGATACTTACCAAAATGTTGCAAAGTATCAAAACAGTCCACAAACACTGTGTATTTTAATGCCTTGCAATCTTGCTTTTATCAATAAAGTGTCAGGTCATGAAAGTTTGTTTCAGATCGTGAATGTGTTCTGGTTGGTTGCATGCAACTGGGGCATCTGGCCAAAGTCAATGATGTGCAGATGAGAAGATAGCAGGAACTGGTGGAAAGGATGGCAGCTCATCTGTCTGCTGATGACCATTTTTCATCTCCAGGTGTGACTGAAAAATACATTAGTCCTACTACAACTGGGATGAATCAATGTAGGGACTGAAATCATTATGACATCCAGCCCGAATATGTCCTCAAGCCTGAATCACAGAATCACAGAATCACAGAATAGTCAGGGTTGGAAGGGACCTCTGGAGATCATCTAGTCCAACCCCCCCGCCAGAGCAGGGTCACCTACAACAGGTTGCACAGGACAGCGTCCAGGCGGATTTGGAATGTCTCCAGAGTGGGAGACTCCACAACCTCTCTGGGCAGTTCCAGTGCTCCACCACCCTCAAAGTAAAGAAGTTCCTCCTCATGTTAAGACAGAACTTCCTATGTTCAAGCTTGTGCCCATTACCCCTCGTCCTATCAATGGGCACCACTGAAAAAAGACTGCTCCCATCCCCCGGCATCCTCCCTTCAAGTATTTGAAAGCATTAACAAGATACCCCTCAATCTTCTTTTCTCCAGACTAAAGAGACCCAAATCCCTCAGCCTCTCCTCATATGAAAGATGTTCCAATCCCCTAATCATCTTTGTAGCCCTTTGCTGGACCCTCTCCAGCAGATCCCTGTCCTTCTTGAACTGGGGAGCCCAGAACTGGACGCAGTATTCCAGATGCGGCCTCACCAGGGCAGAGTAAAGGGGGAGGATGACCTCCCTCGACCTGCTGGCCACACTCCTTTTGATGCACCCCAGGATGCCATTGGCCCTCTTGGCCGCCAGGGCACATTGCTGGCTCATGGTTATCCTGTTGTCCACCAGGACTCCCAGGTCCCTTTCCACAGAGCTGCTCTCCAGGAGGTCGGCCCCCAACCTGTACTGATGCATGGGGTTATTCCTCCCCAGATGCAGTACCCTACATTTACCCTTGTTGAATTTCATTAGGTTCCTCTCTGCCCAACTCTCAAGCCTGTCCAGGTCACGCTGTAAGGCAGCACAGCCTTCTGGCGTGTCAGCCACTCCTCCCAGTTTAGTGTCATCAGCAAACTTGCTGATGGTACACTCTATCCCTTCGTCCAGATCATCGATGAATATATTGAACAGGACTGGACCCAGTACTGACCCTTGAGGGACACCACTTGTTACTGACCTCCAACTAGAAGCAATAACAATGGAAAAACAGGAATTATGTTCTGATTGGAGGTGGAGTAGAGTATGAGTATTGCCCTGGCCATAAGTGCACCCTTAAACACTTTACTATAGAAATCTTCTTACTTGTATTTAATTACATCATATGAAGCAGAACAGTTTTGATATGACGGCAAAAGAGAGCTTTCCCTGGTGATTAGACTAATTGCCTCAGGGGAGAAACCAGGTAGACCTCTAGCTTCTGAGGTGACTGTCCTAACCATGTGTTGTTTCGGAAAATTTGAACACTCCTTCTTCGTCTGGTGTGGGGTTGGTTGGTTGGTACTCCCTCAGCCAATCTGTGGTAGCCGATGTGGTGGGGAAGGCATCACTGCCTTGTTTGTGGCTCACGGCAAGGCTGGCTCTCCAGCACCTTCAGACCTTTGCAGTCTTGGACCAGAGCAGATCTGCAGGAAGTTTTATTCCCGGTCCATTGGTGTTGCAGCATGACCTAGCAGCTGAGTGACTGGAGTCTAAGAGAATCATTTTTGGACTTTGTTACACACAGAGACTTTTAGTTAGGACACGGGTATTTGACTTCTTAATGGATTTAGCTCTAGGTGAATTTGTCATGAGAATAATGCTTGCAATAGTCCCAAACTGCTTTCATTTTTCCTGCTATATTATTGGAGTAGGTGGGGGGGAAAGGAAGATGATTGTAAATGATGATAATGCTAGTACCACCAGGCATTTCCAATTCTGAATTATTTTCAGAATATGACAAAAAAGGACAGTAAGCAAATTTAGAAATGAAATATAAGAATGACAAGACATTTTGAAGGGAGATGTGGTTTAGAAGATATGTTAGGGCAATAAAATGGTCATCATTAATAGTCTTTCTTTTGGTCTTCAGGAATAAAGTGAAAGAAAAAAGGAAGTTAAAAGACCAAATATCACTGCAAAATTCTATGAGATATACACATAATCTTTTAGTGTGACTTATGTGTGGAAAAAATATTACCAGATCCATTTCTCTACAGTCTCAGTTCCCAGTTCAGTAAGACATGTAAAATCACTGATTCATTCAGCAGTCTAGTTCAGAAGGAATACCTGGGGGTCCTCTGGTTCAATCCGTGCTCAAAGCAGGGCCAACTAGATCAGATTGCTCAGGGCCTTGTCTGGTCAGGCTTTAGCTATCTCCAAGAATGGAAATTCAACAACACCTCTGGGCAAGCTGTTCTAATATTTGACCACCTGCATGGTAAAACAAACAAAGAAATATCCCCCACTCTAATTTCCCATGTTCCCACTTGCATCTGTTGTCTCGCAGAGCTTCCCTGTGTGTCTCTGCAAATAGTTTTGTTCCATTTTTTTCTGTGTCTTCCCGTCAGGTATTCGAAATTGCAACAGGGAAGGTTTACATTGGACATTAGGAAAATATTCTTCAATGAAAAGCTTGTCAAGCACTGGAGCAGGCTGCCCAGGGAAGTGGTTGAGTCACCATCGCTGGAGGCATTTATAAGACATGTAGATGTGGTGCTGAGGGACATGGTTTAGTGGTGGACTTGGCGGTGTTAGGTTTATGGTTGGACTCAATGATCTTAAGGGTGTTTTCTGACCTAAATGGTTCTATGACTCTATGAAATGTGTGCCCTGAGTTTGAAACCTTTTTCAGAGCTGTAGTTGCATGAGACTTTGTCAATGCACTTGGTTAACTTCACTGGGATTGCATGCCTAACGCTTAGTCAAACTACCCCCTTACCTGAGCAGTACTGGTGACGCTGTCAGTGGTAAGTGATAGAGACAGCCTTTTCCCAACGGAAGGAATAGAACAGAGAAATTCAACCTGTACTCTCTGTCCCCATCTCCTTATTATTGGAGGTAGGATAGGGCATTCCCCACCTTGGTCTTCTCTACTGCATATAAAAATCTGGCTACAAGTTGTCTTCTTAGCTGTCAGAGAAGAAGAGCTATGCTGTCAAAGATACCGGGTTATTTGAAAAAAGACAGGGAGTATGATGAATGTAGCACAAGCCAGCATCAGAAGTGGGGGTATCACTGAGGAAGACACATGATTGTAGAGATGTGGCCTGAGAGGCACATTCAGACCCAGCTTGGCTTTGGTAAGTTCACTGATACAAAGAAAATCTATTGGGAAGAGACTGACGTTATCAAACTTTGAGTGAGGAAGACCAAGAGAAACCTGTATCAAGCTTTGGGACCAAGACGGATTCAGACTTACTATTTGGGGGGCTCTGTGTAAGGGCTCTGGTATTAGCTCAGTAAGCGGTAACATCATTAACAAAGAGTGACATGCAGCATTTCTTTTCTGAATAAGCTGGTAACTTCACAAAATTTGTGGAAGGGGGCAGAGTAGTTTGGACTGGGTGGAAAACCAAGGGCTCTTCACCTGCCACTACAGAGGGAATATAAGGATGGCTTAATGGACTGCGGTGCCTTAAGCACACACCTGATGTATGAAACATAACCAAAATCTGCAAGTGTGCAGTGGCTGAAGATTACAGCCTCTATACTTATGTTGCCATTTGGCCTTAGTGTACAAGTAAAATTATTTCAGCTTTATTTGCATTTTAACAAATCCATTCATGGGGCTTAATTGGTTTTTATGAACCCAGGAAGTAGTCTCAGAAGTTCAAAAATATGGAAGTTTTGCCCACCTCTAGTATAGCTTTGAATAATTAGGACAAATTAGATTGGCTTTGTTTTGCAGAAGAAGAAACCGTGCTGGGTGTTCTTAGGATTGCTTTTCAAGTTATTTCCTTTTGATCTAAATGTTATCCAATTGATGTCAATTAATGTCAAAATGACTGCTTTCTATTTTCCCACCATTTCTTAAAGCCTTTCAGAATAATGGTCAGTGGACTGTAATATCTTGCCTGCCCATATCTGCCCAGTCTTACATACTTCTTGGGTGTAGGCAGAATTGAAACTTTAAAGATATTTATCTAGTTCCTGAGGCAATGGAAAAGCAAATTAATTTCCAGTATTTTTGTAATGGTTGTAAGAAAGCTGCTACCGGATAAATGCAAACTTCATTTTTCTTGGGAAATCAAATAATATCTTGAAAGTCCCAGATCAATGAAATTATGCTTTGGCAAAACCCTTTTTCTGTGTTACAATGGTGCACAACAACACACATAGACAAAAAGATCAAAAAAAGATGGTTTTAGACAACCTCTTGAAGACAAATAGCGTAGAAATACTTGGCTGATTTTTAGGGGTAGTTTGCACCTTTAATAAAGAGGAGACATTTTCCTCTTCATTTTCCTGTTTTTGCTAATAAATCAAAACGATGATTCTGGCTAGAGCTGAGTGCATAATGGGGAATGACTTTCCGTCACAGGCCACAGACAATCATCTTTTGCTGTGCCCCTTTTATTATTATTTTGATAATTGCTTCATATTCCCAGAAAAGAAGCACCTTTGGGTTGGAACTAGAAATTCTTAGAAGCTGAAGAGGAGGATTTTTTTAACTTAATTTTCTGTTGCAGGAAGTTTTGGGTTTATTCCTGTCTGAAGAAAAAATGATTATGTCTAACATTACAAGGAGAGGAAACCAAACCTTACGTTTTGTAAACTCAGAATATGCCTTTGCTGTAGACGGTTGAAGCCAGTCCTAGCATCATGCTATTAAAAAAGCTGATGAAAAAGTGAAAAGCAGACCCACTTTCTCACACAGCTTCCAGCTCATTCGTGGAACTCATTATCATATGATATTGCTGAAGCTGGAGTTCAGGAGAGAGTAAGGTGGTGTAAAAAAACCCCATCATTTTTCAGGATTACAAAGTTATTTGGAATTATAGTAATGGACATTAACAACAAGATCATGCAGGGTTTTTTTAAAGGAAGTTATGAGAAGGGCAAGCTTATGCCTTGCAGGGTTCTGCAGGGAAGAGGCAGCGTGGGAATAAGAAGGTTGATGCTAAGAGAGGCACGTCTTTAACTTTAACCAGGGTCCCTGGTGAGTGTTCTCCACTGGTGGTTGCTACAGGATTTCTGGCCACAGCTGGCCACAGCCTCTGTCAAGCGGCGTATCTTGGACTAGCAGCACAGTTGCTCTGATGATAATTCTTGAATTCCTGTGGTATGTATGGGAAGACAACAAAGAACCAATGTGTGAAACACGCAGTTTACTGGAATTCTTTATTGTCAACCTTAAAGTAATCATTCAAGCAAAAAAGCTCCTTCCATCACCTTCCCAACCTTTGGAAAATGTCATCTTAAACCGGGTGCAGAACTGGTTTCCAAAGCAGGAAGGTTTGGGAGTTGCACATTCAGCCCTCTGGACAGAAAAGGGACAAAATATTTGCTCCATTAATTCTGTAGACCGTTTTCACTGTGACAGCTGTATAAATCTTTTCAGAATCAGAAAAACTTCAGTCAGGTGTGAATACTTTGAGAGGAAAATGAAAGGCAAATATCCCCTTACCTATTATAAATAACCTGGACCTAGTTTCCTAAAATGATACTTCAGAAGTCTTCTTCCTGTTCTGATACTGCTTAAATTACAATAATTTTCAGGGTTGTAAGAAGTCAATGGATCGAATATAGTGATTTCCTGAACCCTCAATTCTAATTAAAATTCTGCAGGCTGACAACATAAAATATGAGTCAAAGTAATAATTCAAGGTCATTTTTGTGTTGCATAAAGTAACTTATTTGAAGTGTCATGCTGATTAGGAATATGTAACAGAGAACACATGCTCTTTCCCTGTTCTTATGGTTGTGTGACTTATTAGCTTGAAGGACAGCTTTCTGCCTTTGTCAAACAGACCTTGTCAAAGGAGAGAAAAGACATTTTGAAGTCTGAGTAGAAGCCTGAACAACGCAAAAAAATCCTCATCATGGGAAATTAATAAAAAAATGAATCTATTCTTTATTTATGAATAATGTGAAGTATTTGTAACATTAATAAAATATATTGCTTACTGTAAGGCAGTTGTTTAATGAGCACAGTGCCTTGAACTCTCCCGAGAAGGGGGGCAAAAAGAGGGATGTACAGAAATGTCTGTTCTGTCAGTTCCCATTTTCTGCCTGTTCCCCTTCCAGGGACTGGCATGCGGTACTGTCAGTGGTTTGACTCTAATGAGATGTAATGTGTTTGTACATGTGAAACTCCAGTGGGTTATTTATAAATAAAACATATGTTAGAACAATAGCAGAACTCTTGTAATGAAGGGTGAGCACTGAAAAATGATGGCCGTCTCTGCCAAAGACATGCAAAGTCTTTTTTTTTTTTCTTTTTGACAAAATGCTACATCATGCACAATGCATTTATGGCTGAATCAGTATTAATCCTGGCAGGTTGTTCCAAAATGCAAATCCAACGTGATCAAAAATGTACAGCTATTTTCATGTAGCAACAGCATAGTTATAATGAAGCTTTCTCAAGTGTAGGTTACTTCTCCATTCCTCAGAGACTCTAAAAACAGTAGACTTCAAATTAAATTTTCTAAGCCTTTTCTCATTGCATTCATCATGTAAGTGGACAGACAAATTTCAGAATATCTGCCTTGGAGAGTTATGGGTTTATTCTCATTTAACAACTTCTCTGAGACCAAATTGCTGTGGCTTTTTTAAAACTTCAGTTTGACATTTGTGATTATTTTAGCATTACAGTTTCCTATCTGTGCTAGTACTTGCCCTCAAGACTGTAATCAAGGCAGAGGGAGATGTTACGCTAGGAAAAAGGAGAAGTGTGTTCTTCACTCAGGTTGTCAATAATAACTCCTTGTAAATTGATGGTGAAGACAAGGCAGGTTGAAGTTTCCAAATGCAGTAACAGTTTGAGTAGGCTCCGGGCTTGTTTATAATAAAGAGACTTTATGTATCACTGTGTCTTGATCAGGGCAACCTTGAAAGGTCCTGTTATCTTTTTTTTTTTTTTTTTCTGGAAACTAACATGTTTTTCAACCCACGAGAGGGATAATTAACAGATATTTTTTACTTCTGCATTTCCTGTTTTCCTGCCATGTGCTCCCTTGGTTCAAGAAGTTTGCTGGATGTTAATATAAAGGTATTTGTCTTGTGTCAGAAATGATCTGGCTTGATAATCTTATTTAAAGAAATGAGCTTCACTCCCCTGTAGTAGAGAACACAAATGTGTATGATGCTGTCATGCCTCTCCCTGCCTCACTCAGCCCCTTCTGCTTTGTGCCAGCTTTGACAGAAGATGCCTGCCTTGGTGTGTAAAGAAAATGCCCTTATGGGCCACTGTGGCCATTATTTGTCATTTCCAGTGGGTTTTGGATGTTTACTTCCCTGAATCTATTGCAAGTCTCAAACTTCGTGCCTCTCTTGTGTGCAGCCAGCATTTGCACCAAGTTAGAGGTGAAGGTATTGGGCTCTTGGGTTGTGGCAAATAGCATTTTTCATCTCCAGCATTTGGTAGTGTGAGCAAACAAGTGTTTTCCTATAGGGATTTCACAGCTCTCTGCAGCCCTGGGAAGTTTTTATGCCCAGAGCTGCCTGTGCTTTCCCACCAGCTCTGCCTGCAGAATTACACGCTCCAGCTGGAATTCCATCTCCCTGTGAGTGCTTGTCAAGGTGACATTTCAGACAGCACCATGTTTGAGATCTGACTCCCCTTTCTAGCAGAGGTGAAACCCACAAACTCCTTTTTCTCTGCTATCCCAGTTTTCCCTTCCGGGCTGTCAGACAATGTGTTTCATTTTCCACTTAAAAAACATGTTTTTTTTTTTTTTATGGTAATGTTGCTCCTCAAAGTGCTGTGAGCAAAAGATCAAGAAAATATGGAGCCACGTTGCAAACCACATCTTCTGGCAGCATGAAGATTTTGCAGCTCCATTTCCCATGGGAAATATCACAGGAGGCTTGCAGCGCTGTGGGATTTCCACACCAGCTGCTGACCTGGTGAGCAGGAAATGTGGATGATTTGCCACCTCCATGTCTTGTGAGCTCCTCAACCAAGCCAGTCCTCTGCCTTTGTGCTGCAGGAAACAGAGAGAAGGTGTTGAGTCCTCAGGGTAATGCGTGCAAAGATGAAATGGGCAAAAAGGCAGAAAGCTCTATTTATTTTAATTTGTGCCATTATCTGGCAGGTAGAAGGTTCATGTGAATGAATTCTTTGAAGGACGGGTTTCCTCAAACATCAGTCCTTTTTGTGTTTGCACACACACTTAGAAGACATTTGTGCTTAGCACTTAGCACATGGTGTATTTCTTAAATTCCCAGAGCATTTGCATACCCTTTATAAATAGCCTAAACAGGAAAACCAGACTGAAAGATTTTAGGTAAATTATTCAGATGATGATGATTAAAAATAATTGGCGCTCCATTAATATGGTTGTGTAAAAATAACAAATGGAAAAGTACCGGGATGAAGTATGAAAAGAGTGATTTGAAAGGTTCAAATAAGCTAATTATACTTCATTCATTTTGTATTGCAAAACTTGATCATGTTTTAATACTCTGCTTTGATAAGGAAAAAAACTGACTGTCATTTTGCCACATCCACCTTTGCCACAATTAATTAATCCAGCAATTCCTAGATTTAACTATTGACAGATTTTAAATTTAATTATAACATAGCTTAAGTTACAAAATGTTTATGTTTTAATGTTTTACCTTACATAGTGACAAGAAATATCATAACATGGGTGAAATCCATCCCTTACGTATCTGCAAATCAAATAAAATTTTGTTTTTGTTGGACAAGACAAGTATTAAAAATAAAAATATTATTTTGTCATAGAATTTATTATCATGGTAAAAAAATATGATATATTTTGTGTATGGGTAGATGATTTTCTATTACGTTTCCCAGCAGAAATAAAATAGGGGAAAGTAAAAGTTGAGAAATTCAAGTTACAGAATCACAGATTGGTTAGGGTTGGAAGTGACCTCTGGAGATCATCTAGTCCAACCCCCCTGCCAGAGCAGGGTCACCTACAGCAGGTTGCACAGGACGGTGTCCAGGCGGGTTTGGAATGTCTCCAGTGTGGGAGACTTCACAGCCTCTCTGGGCAGCCTGTGCCAGTGCTCCACCACCCTCAAAGTAAAGAAATTCCTCCTCATGTTAAGACGGAACTTCTTGTGTTCAGGTTTGTGCCCGTTACCTCTTGTTCTGTCACTGGGCATCACTGAAAAAAGACTGTTCCCATCCCCCTGGCACCCTCCCTTTAAATATTTATAACCACTGATAAAATCCCCCCTCAGTCTTTTTTTCTCCAGACTAAAAAGACCCAAGTCCCTCAGCCTTTCCTTATAAGAAAGATGCTCCAGTCCCCTAATCATCTTCATAGCCCTTTGCTGGACCCTCTCCAGCAGATCCCTGTCCTTGAACTGGGGAACCCAGAAGTGGACACAGTACTCCAGGTGCGGCCTCACCAGGGCAGAGTAGAGGAGGAGGATGACCTCCCTCGACCTGCTGGCCACACTCCTTTTGATGCACCCCAGGATGCCATTGGCCCTCTTGGCCACCAAGGCACATTGCTGCCTCATGGTCATCCTGTTGTCCACCAGGACTCCCAGGTCCCTTTCCACAGAGCTGCTCTCCAGGAGGTTGGCCCCCAACCTGTACTGATGCATGGGGTTATTCCTCCCCAGATGCAGTATCCTACATTTACCCTTGTTGAATTTCATTAGGTTCCTCTCCGCCCAACTCTCCAGCGTGCCCAGGTCACGCTGTGTGGAAGTCCTGAATTAAAGGGTTGGATGGGATGGTACAGAGTTAGGCCTTGTTGCAGGGCATATATTAAACAGTTGCTGAAGCTGAGCTGAATGTTGATCCCACTTACCATAGAATCATGGAATCATAGAATAGTTTGGGGTGGGAGGGAACTTTAAAAGTCACCTAGTCCAACCCCCTTGCAATGAGCAGGAATGTCTTCAACTAGACCAGGTCGCTCAGAGCCTCATCCAACCTGACCTTGAATGCACGTGTTTTTCCTACAGAGCAAAGGCAAGTAGGTAAGTGCTCAGTATATTGGATGTTCTGGAGATCAGGAAGCCAGGAGAGGGATTACATATTTCAGGGAAATGTAACTGAAATGGAAAACAGATCAAAGCACTGAAACAGAGAAGAAGCTTTTCTCAACCTGTACACTTCTAGTGCCTGGGAGGACATGAGAAAGTAAGTTTTCAAACCTGTGTGTTGCCTGAGAGAGGTCTGGAGCTGCATTCTGGTAGATACCACATCTCCAGCTGCTTCATTCATCCTCTGTTCAGGACAGCAAGGATGGGAAGGGTCTGATCTCCATCAGGAACCTTGGTTTTCTCTCCTCAATGATATTTCATTCTGACTTGCCACTTGGCTCAGAAGGGCCTAAGTAACACATACCAGGCTACCGTTTTAAGCTGTGAGTAATTACACTTCTGTGCAACTCAGATTAATTATTTATATTTTTTTTTTATGATAGACCCTCTGGATGCTCCAGAAATCTGGCCTTCATAACATATCTCTTTTTTCTTGCATGTTATGGTAGAAACTGATTTCACCCTTGGCTCACAAGACTCAGGGTGATTGCCTGTCCCTGCAGGCTGCATAGGGACACCTCTGCTGTTGCTAATGCAACCATGGTCTGCAGGAATGATATAGGCATGTCATTTGTCACTATCTCTCCTACCTTCTACAGCTTCCACACTTCCTCCTTGTTCCCCTGAGAATGAGTCTTCTCTCTTCCATTTTCTCTTTCAGGAGGGGCAACATTGTTCATATTCTTAGTGTTTCGGTCATTTAGCTGTACCTTGAGCTTCAGGGATCACAGAATCACAGAATCACATGGGTTACTGACAAAGCGGATGCTACACTTGAGTATCTGTTTGGGTCAAGAAGACATATTATGTCCATTGCATGCTATCTCCAACAAACCTGTTTCCTTCAGAGTTGAGGTGTCTCAGGCAGTGCCACACTGGGTACCCATTGTACCCATCAAGTCTTTCACCATTTTAAGTTCTGTTCTTAGTGTATGTTGGCGTGAAGACATGAGACTATACACAGGTAATTTGGAAAAAAATACCTGGGTCTGCACTAGTTGGCAATTCTGTGTTTGTCTAAAGTATCCTGAGACACTTAAGTGTTCAGATATTCAAGAAGTGCTCCAACAGTCAGGAATAAACTTTAGCTGGTGTATTGTTAATAGTATTTTGAGATTAAATATTTACTGTATTGATTTCTTCAGACTGACATAGGCATCCATTAAATATGCAACTATAAAATATCTTCACACTCTTCCAATCATCCATCTGCTTAGTCATATCCATCAGGAATAACCCAGAAGCACAGAACAGACAAATATGTTCCCACCTGAGTCTTCCAGCTCCAGCAAATATTCTGCTGTGCTCCCTGCTGTCAGTGGGTGAGGGATGACCTCCTAACAGGAAAAGCTGTTACAAAATGTAAGGTGTCCATCTCATGGATTGGAAGCACATGTCAAGTTTATGCGACATTTGAACAGCAGTTGAGATGCACAGAGAGGAGGTGGGTTTCTGGGTGAAGAGTAGGTGATTCAGAGCACTTTGGGTTAGAAGTGATGTCCACAAAATTACTTGGGAGCCAATAAATAGACAGTCTTCTGCAAAAGTGTCTTGTCATGTTTTAATAACAAGAGAAGAGCAGGGCAAGAGATGGCTGAGGAACAAGAGAAAATGGTAATCAAACCTTTCTTTGACTATCGCTTCCTGGTAGCCTGCCACAAAGATGAATCGTGTTACTAGTATAGAGACCAGTTTGACGCAATATGTTTCAAAGGTGACACCCGAGGGCACTTTCTTAGCTTCTTTTTTGTTATGGTGGTTTTGCAGCTAGTTTTGTGTTCATCACAGCAGTTCTCCTTCCTTAGGTTTTTTTTGGTCATATTTCCTCTTAAATTTCCCTTCTCTTGTTCACCTTTCTTATTTGATTCTTCATTTCCTTTCCCCATATCAAAAAGATGAAACTAAAGTGTCTTTTTTCTCAGCATCTGCCTAGCTGTTTGGGTCAGCAGTATTCGTGGGCAGCTAGATTTCCTTTTGAAGTTGATCACTAACTTTCAGAGTCAGGTTGGGAACCAATTTTAATTCTCTTTTACTGAACTTCTTAATTCAAAGCTAAAATTTAAGCAGGCCAACTCTCTTAGAAGCCAATGCCACAGGCAGGAAGAAGGGCAAATGTGATCTAAGTTGCTTTCCAAGAGACTGAACATCAAAGAACCATCACTACCCATTCCCCGAGCTATGCAGAAGGATGGATTTCTTGTGCAGATTTATTCTTATTTGAAAATCTTGCTCTCAGGACAAAGGTTTTCAAGCAAGATTAAATTTTTCAGTATCCCAAGCAGCAATGCACTGTGGTGACCAGTCAAACGGCAGTCAATGGGAGTAAAGGTATTTGTTATCTTTTTCAGGTTTTTGTTTATGCAGTTTAGCTAGAAGTTTTCAAACCAAATGGGGGTTCCCTTCACCCCAATTATTTCTTCCTTCTCCTCTTCCCCGGCCTGGGGCTCAGAAGCAATTCCAACCCTTGTCTTAAAGCTTAGTTTCTAATAAAACTAAGCTGGTGCTGCTTGACCTGTTCCAAATTTCAGTTTTATCAGGTGTTGATTTATTTATTTTCAATATTCAAGGTTAGAAAGACACCTTCTGAGCAGAGCAGAGGAGATGGAAGGAAATAAAGAGGAGGGAAAGATTAGAAGAGCTGGGCTTCTTTCCTTTCTTTCCTTTCTTTCCTTTCTCTCCTTTCTTTTCTTCCTTTCCTTTCTTCCCTCTTTCTATTTATGCAGTCCTTGCTCTGCTGTCTCTGGGTGCCTTGTCAGAGCCAACCCCTGCACCCTCGAGCTTGTCCATAATAGCAGAGCTTGCTCTTTGCCTTATTACAGATCCTGATGCATCCAGGAAGTGAGATTCAAAGTGCTCGTGTCACCTTGTCCCTCTCTCACTCAACACCAGCTGCAGTTCAGTACATCTTTGAAAACCAGTGACAAAGCGAAGAAGAAAAATCAAAGAAAGATTAGCCTTTTATATAAAAAATACCATCTTAACTAGGTGGAAATTACAGTGGGTTATGAGATTAGATAGTGGTGGTGTGTGGCTGGGGAGACAGAAATGTAATGCATTGGTAACTCTTAAAATTCTCTTCTTCCCGTGCTCGGCTCCCATGCCTGGAGCAGAGGCCAACACTCTATCATGGCTTGTCAGGAGCATTAAGGGCAGTCCTGCCCAAAGGCTGTTCTGCAATAAAACCAAGGGCTTTTGAAATTGTATTTTGTCCTGTTCCATTTAAGTTTCTCACCTGCAAAATAGAAATAGTGCCTAGCAATGTAGAAATGATGCATTTTATCACAACTTTTCTTTGTTTTGTTTTGTTCTGTGTCTGAAACTATTGCTTTTCTTTTTTTTTTTTACTTATTTCTAGGCAAATTTGGGCTCAAGACATTTTTTAGTGAATAAACCTGAAAAAAATCGGCCAATTTTATTCATAAATCCAATTCTATGAAATTACTTCAGTTCAAGTTTTTGACAAATGTATAACAGCACTTATATGTTGACTAGGTACAGATCAGACACCTTCAAAAGGTGGTTTGGTGTAATCTAGACCAAGTTCAGACCCTGGCATGGGTGCGGGTAGTAACTGAGCTTTGATTGCTCATGGAAGACTAGATTGAACCCTGGGTTTAAAACTGCATTTGAATGATCTTTTCTGGCATGCCCTCACCTACTGCTAGTCTGGGCCTAATCATTTCCTAATGGGAGACTAATTTTTTCAGGGAAGATTGTTGGTTTTTTTGGTGTCTGACGACTTTACATCATTTAATTTACTCATATGTTATCACTAGCTGCAGCTTTGATTCAGTGAGCTGCTTAGGCATTCTCTTAGCTTTAATGGCATGAGGTTGAGGTTAGAGTGTCAAAACCCAAGTAGCAATTGGGCTGACACATTTAAGACTCATCAGGTTTTGTGGTCAACAACATATGGGGCACTCCTAGTGGGGTTAGGACAATATCTGCTTGAATTTTTCTCCTTCACTCAAATGATTAGCACATGTTTATGAATAGCTCAGCTGGGTGCAGCCATCAGTGCAGACATTGCTAGCTCAAGCCTCTTCATACGTGGAGAAGATATGCTACTTCTAACACTCCAGTTATTTGTACAATCCTTTTGTAAAATATGGAACCACTCACTTTTACTTTCTTTGTTAGAACTTCTTCTTTCTTCATTAGAACCTAATTTCAATTGGACACTTAAATTTAGTGATAATGCTATTTTTGTTGGAGGTGTGATTTATTTACTGAAATAAAAATCCTGCATAAAAATCCCAATATATAAGAACAAGCTACATCAGGATAAGCACTTTATTCCATGCTGTGAAGTTACTGCCACTTTGAATAAAAGTGGCTTTGCATATCCAAAGCAATAAAACTCTCCACTTCAAACAAATCCTGGATGAATGATAATATATTATTTCTGAAGGCTTTCCATGAAATTTAAATAATATTCAGATTAACACAGCTGATGTAGCAAACCCTTGTTTACAATGATCTCCTCTGATTCAGGTAGGAGTCATGTTTCTCTCTTAGTAGCAAGGAGAAGCTTGGAATTTTTGAATCTCTGATGATAGTTTGCAATACCGGTTCAGGAAAATCTCTTGCTTTACTTTATTCTTTTTTTAAATATTGTTCCTGAAAAATCATAAGCCTTATACATCCCCATGAAACCTACATCAGGAAAAATGAGAAAAGAGATGCTCCTAGCCTAGACATGAGTGCATAGGAGATGAATTTTACATGCTAATATTTCTTTTGATATTCAGATTATTTTGATGATCTGTTTTCACAGAAGAACGAAATATGTCCTTGTAGTTTCATCCATAAATAAAAGACAAGCACTTTTATCCAGTATCTGCAGTCTTAAAAGACCAATAATCATCAAAGACAAAAGACATGAAGCATAGTTACTCTTTATAATGTCACTGAATTAAAGTGCATTTTTATTTTTCTTTTCTACAGAATAGACATTAAGTTTCAGTCATTATCTATATAAGGAAAATGCATTCTTTTTCTCCTGATTTAAAAATTCCCCACTGTTAGGCATCCTGCAAAGTAGTCTTATTGATGTGAAAAAATAAATTTTATTGCTTACTGAGCAACAATTAATTGGACTTTTGCTAATCATTTGTAGTGAAGCAAATCTTGTTAACAGTGGGTCTACAAGCAAATCAAGGCAAGCAACTTTATTTCAAAGAAGTCTTTTCATAAATTAGAGGAAACTGAAAAATGTTGTTGTTTGATAAAATATAAAGGATGGGAAAGGCATGCCATTTTTCAAGTGTGGGGCATGAAACTAACACTTTCGGCAAGCACCGAATTCCCAGTGAGTTTTTGTGTCAGAAAATACAAACCAGTAATTTCCTGTATAAGAACAGAGGGTAATTTTCCCCCTTTGTTAGAGGAACCTGTGTGGAGACAGGAAACTTCCCTGTATATTGTTATTAGATGATGAGATCCCATTTCACCATCTCAATTAACACCTCAGCCTCCAGCATTCTCAGGATCACTTGCTGGTTATTAATATTTTAGACAAGGTGAACAAAGTCCCAACACAAATAATGCCAGTCATGCAATACTGTCCTTGGAGGCATTTCAGACCATGGAAAAAAAAAATGCAAATCTATAAACTGGCTGCAGTTTTCAAGTTTCACTGCCCATATAGCCTTATACTTTCCCCACCCTTGTTAAACACAGGCCCCAGGTCTGGACTCCAGGTCCAGACTGGGGTCATCAGGCAGCAATGCTCAAGTAGTATCATAGATGTGTTCTGTGGATCCCAGTTCTCTTGCACCACAAACTACCACTAATCACCTTTTCCTTACTTCCCTCATCTTTGAGACCTGAGACTTTCATTAGTCCATTTTTGCTACAACCGTACTCTCCATAATGTGCCTAACACTGTCCACTGTAGGAGACCAGGTTCGAGACCATCTGAGGAACCTGAAGGTACACAAGTCCATGGGACCTGATGAGATGCATCTGCAGGTCCTGAGGGAACTGGCAGACGAAGTTGCTAAACCACTGTTCATCAGATTTGAGAAGTGGTGGCAGTCTGGTGAAGTTCCCAATGACTGAAACAGGGGAAACATGGAAACGTAACCCCCATTTTTAAAAAGGCAAAAAGGAAGACCCAGGGAACTATGGTCCAATCAGTCTCACCTCTGTGCCCAGCAAGATCATGGAGCAGATCCTCCTGGAAACTCTTCTAAGGCACATGGAAAATAAGGAGGTGATTGGTGACAGCCAACACGGCTTCACTAAAGGCAAATTGTGCCTGACAAATTTGGTGGCCTTCTACAATGGCGTTGCAGTGTTGGCTAAGAGGAAGGCAACAGATGTCCTCTACCTGGACTTGTGCACAGCATTTGACACTGTCCTGCATGACATCTTTGTCTCCAAATTGGAAAGACATGGATTTGATGGATGGACCACTTAGTGGATAAGGAATTGGCTGGATGGCCGCACTCAAAGAGTTGCAGTCAATGGTTTTATGTCCAAGTGGCAAGAAGTGACAAGTGGCGTTCCTCAGGGGTCTGTACTGGGACTGGTACAATTTGACATCTTTGTTGGAGACCTGGACAGTGGGATTGAGTGCACCCTCAGCAAGTTTGTTGATGACATCAAGCTGTGTGGAGTGGTCAACACATTGGAGGGAAAGGATGCCATGCAGAGGGACCTGGACAAGCTTGAGAAGTGGGCCCATGAGAACCTCATGAAGTTCAACAAGGCCAAGTGCAAGCTCCTGCATGTGGGTCACGGCAATCCCAACCACAAATACAGGCTGGGTGGAGAAAGGATCGAGAGCAACCCTGAGGAGAAGGACTTGGTGGATGAGAAGCTCAGCATGAGCTGGCAATATGTGCTCGCAGCCCAGAAAGCCAACTGCATAATGGGCTGCATCAAAAGAAGCGTGGCCAGCAGGTCGAGGGAGGTGATTCTACCCCTCTACCCTGCTCTGGTGAGACCCCAACTGGAGTACTGAGTCCAGCTTTGGAGCCCCCAACATAAGAAGGATGTGGACCTGTTGGAGTAGGTCCAGAAGAGGGCCACAAAGATGATCAGAGGGCTGGAGCACCTCTGCTGTGAAGACAGGCTGAGAGAGTTGGGGTTGTTCAGCCTGGAGAAGAGAAGGCTCCAGGGAGACCTTATTGTGGCCTTTCAGTACCTAAAGGGGACTACAGGAAAGATGGGGAGAGACTCTGTGTCAGGGAGTGTCATGATAGGACGAGGGGTAATGGCTTCAAACTAGAAGAGGGTAGATTTAGAATACATATGAGGAAGAAATTCTTTCCTGTGAGGATGGTGAGACACTGGAACAGGTTGCCCAGAGAAGCTGTGGAAGCTCCATCCCTGGAGGTGTTCAAGGCCAGGCTGGATGGGGCTTTGAGCAACCTGGTTTAGTGGAAGGTGTCCCTGCCCATGGCAGGGGGGTTGGAACTAGGTGATCTTCAGGTCCCTTCCAACTCTAACCATTCTATGATTCTACGATTCTAATCTAGCCCCTTGTGTGTGGCTGCACAACTTTCGTCCGACAGAAAACTCCAGGAGCGGATGGAATTATTGTTAATGTTTACCTTGCTGAATTAGACATCTTGAGAGTAGCTGTGTGCCTGGCAAAAAAGCTTGAATGACATATAATGTTAATTGCCTTTATCAAAGTGAGCATAAAAAGGCTTCACCAGGAAAAGGAAAGTCTAAGAGAAAGCAGCAGTGGTGAAGAGCCCAAGCACCTGTTCTTTTTTAGGCTTGAATTTATTTGGTACGTTCTGTTTTGAACTCCTTTTTCTTAGCACCTCTACGGTGAAAAATATTCCTGAAAGCATCTAGCTCTTCAGACTGGGAATGGGACTGAGAGCTGTTATGGAGCTGTTCTTCATGTCTGGCTTTTAGCTATTTATTTGTGCAGTTGGTTGATCTATTATATGCAAGGAGGGTTTTGGCTCTTTACTTGTCATGCGCCAAAAAAGGCTGTGCTGCTGAAAAAGCCACTGTTATGTTAGCCTGTATGATGGTTAAAGCCAGTTACCATCTAAAACTTTTTGTCATGTGACTCTGAGGATTTCACAGAAGGATTCCATGGTGAGTGATTTGCTCCCTGAAAAACAAATCGTAGTTGCCACTTCAGCATCAACATGAAGGAAAAATTTGATGAGGACCACTATGCAGGGGATGAAACTAAGGAGACTGCTTATTTTTATTTTCCTAAAACTTTTCTTGACCTGCTTTGTAACCTGAGCTTTTTTTTTCTGTGTCCATTTTTTTTTTCCATCTCACATATTTTGAAAGTGAATTTGGAAGAACTTTGGAAGAATTTTGGAAAATCTTGGAAAGTTCTCTGAGGAACGCCTTCCTACTATTTTGCACAGTGGCTCGCATAAGAGGGTCTGCACAGTGCTGCAATATAGTAAGCTCTGCTGAATGTCCCCTTCACAGGGAATTAGTAGATTTCAGTCCTGCAGTCACAGGCTGAGCTTCCCCACATGCACCTTTTGAGGCTACGTGGATAAAAGATGCATCTGAGGACACACATTTCTGAGTTGTCATCAGTGCGAAACACAGGACTCTCCTCTTCCCTCAGCCTCCACCTGCACTCACAAAACCCCTGCATTTCATGATGCATTAATTTCTTTTTACCTCGGTTTTACATGTCTTATTTAGAAGTCAGTAGAAGGCACCAATACATTGGCATTGAGCTGACAGGGATCATCCAGCCCAGGACGCTTGGGTCCTTGTTTTATGATAGTGACTGGTGTCTGTGGCTCTGTAGGAGGATATTGGAGCTTTGCTTTCACTGCATCGAGCTCCCCTGCCCAAAGTAAAACAGCTGCTTTTATAGGTCTATTTTGCCTTTTCCTTAAATGACTTTGAAGTTAATCTAATTTCATGGGCTTTCGCATTTGCCTGGCAATATATATATAAAAAAAGACCCACCTATCAAAATAGAAGATTTTCTAAAAGAACATCTTTGTGAAGCAAAAATTTGACATGATGACACAGCCCAGGCAATGTTGTAGGAAGTGGAATAGGACACATGAAAGGCTGGTTACATCTGTGTATTAATTGCTTAATTATGTCAGGCTGCTAAAAACAGCTCCTAGCAGCAATAATAACAGTCTTGTTGGTACGGTAATAAAATATGCTCTGCTTACTGCATCTACACTTTTGTTCAGTGGGATGACAAAAAGTTGAGGCAGTAATTACAATATGGAGAGAATTTGACTGAATACGTAGCATATATTCCTGTGTTGTTGCTGGTGTCACAAACCAACAAAAGTCCAACCTTCTTTCCCCAGTCTTCCCTTCTACCCATCTCCGTGCTGGGAGTCGATTGGCTGTACAGTAGATATCAAGAGGCAGCCAAGGGAAATAATGGTCGCTCCAGTGTATGCTGGGTTGTAAACAGCTCTGCAGGACCAGATTATCACCACTGGGACCACTGGCACATTCAGTTTAGTGTTCTGGTTTTGGTGTGGCAGCAGGATTTGCTGGAGACTGGTCCACTGCAGGGAATGACACTCCTTGGGGCCATCTGCTTCAGCCCTCATCGCCCCAGGGTGACAGAGCTGGCTGAACTTTTCAGTGTAGCTTATAAATACAGGTCTAAACCAGTCACCTGGACTCATTTGATAGCCAGCTGGAGATCCTTCCAGAAGGTGATTCATCTCTTTTTCTCAGAGAGCTGCCACTGAAAGTGTCATCTCTTCCCATTCACTACAAGGCAATCTGGGATAATTAGCTGTGACTACTCACGTTCATTTTAGATACATAAGTTTTGGCAAGCTAATGGTGAAAGTTCCTGCTTAGAAGGGAACACGTTGGCCACATAGAAAGTATTATCATCATTTCCATTTTATAGATGGAAAAGTGAGGCAAAGAGGCCGCTACTGAGTGTTCTGTAGTCAATTTATGGCAGTAATAGGTACTCCATGCACTTCAGTACATTAACCATTAAATAAGCTATTAAGTTGCCCAAACGTTTAAGTTTATATAATCGTCAGCATGACATGGCTGATTGTGGGTTGTTTTTAACACATTTTTAACTTCAGTGATTGAATTCATAGCTCAGATTTCAGTCCTTAATAAAACCAGCATCTAATATTTGGCAAATGATCTCCAGATTGCTGTTATTTTTCCTAGTGATGCTTAAATATTTTTGAAAGATTGATAAGTAATTTTGAAAATGGTCAAGCTGCATCTGACTTCAGCATTTGGACATAATGATTTCACTGCAACGGATGTCATGTTTATGTCAGAGTGATGCATGAGTCACACTATCCTGCCATGTTAAAGGAACACTTGTTATTTTTAGAATTTGGCTTATAAACCAGACGCATTTCCATTTGCTGCCCAAGGGTGAAAGAGTAGCTGTCATTTTACTGACAGTGCATACTGCACCATATGTCTGTCCCTGAACTCCTGCAAAGTTGGGTGAAAAAGGCAAATGCAAAGTGAAACTTTCCTTCTCTCTCTCTCCCTTTGTCTTTTCAAGCATGAGACCTTTTGGGAATTGTTTTCACAGTTAACATGGTCATTTCCTCAAACAGAGCCCTAAACATGAGTCTATGAAAGGAACTGACTTACGTGTTTACAGTGATATTTAAAGCAACCAGGCTTTTCAGGGATTTGTACTGTTGACCCACAAGACAACAGCATTATTGGGAACCGAAATTCTAAGGTTACCTAACTGTGTATTGTCACTGCTGACAAATTTACTGATTTGTAGGAACTTGTGTCGCTACTTAGTTTTGTGACCATAATGTCCCTCAGTTTTATCTTCTTTTTCAAAAGGATAAAACGTGTTTTTGTATGGCAGCTCCCTGTGCTTTTGCTATTGTTGTTGCCTCACTAAGAAAGATTTTGTAAGAAGAAATAAATTTAGATTATCCAGTCATCTTAAAGAAAAGAGAGTTTTCATTATTTGGAAAGGAATTAGGATGTGAAGAATGTTGTGTTGTGCTGTGTTGTGCTTTGGAAAGCACAAAACTTTTCTTTTGTGTCTTGTTTTTTCACACTGCTTGACTACCTTCAGATCCTTTTCCATTTAATGTAGCCCCTGTAGTCATTGTTTATCTAAACTGGACATTCTGGTCTAAAATAATTCTCGATGCAACTCTGCTGGTGTCCCCCAAATTGCAGCAGCGATGACATTATCCCCGCTTTCCATTCATTTTTTACCATAATGAAGACTAAATTGCCACCAAAATAAAACACTAAGAAAAACTCAGCCACCCAGGAAATTCTTCATAGAAAATGAGACTTGATGGACCAGCCAGAATAACCCAAACTCAATTACAGACACTTGCATTAGATGTCCATCACTATCATCAGGAATAAACAAGGGGAGGACGAGGCATGAAAGAGCCTATATAAATGTCATAATTATGAAAAAAGATTTTTAAAAAGAAGCGACTATCAATTTAGGAAAGTAAGAAGTCGATGGAAATTGGGAAAAGGGAATAAAGAAGACCTGGCTGCAACAAAGACTTTGTTTCTCTTCCTTGCTTGTCCCAGTGCAGAACCAAACCTATCTCCATGCTTAATTTTAAAGATTCTTTTTTAATAAATACATTTTTTGGATTTAAATATATATATATGTTTGCAGATAAACAGAAACCTTAGTGCTTCTTCTGAAGGAATCTCTGTCTGGTGTAAGAGGCAGAAGAGTGAATTTGCGCACATGCAAGTCTTCTGTTTCTGATGCTCAAATTAATTGTTCCAAGCTGGTTATGCTCTCAGAGCAATATCCCTGAGCCCAAATTCCCCAGATATGTCACATACCTGTAGATTAATGGAGAGACTGAAATTAGAGAGATTGCTTTTACCTGCTCATGTTAAAGCTTGGGAATTTTATACTGTCCTCAAACTATGACCGAAATTAAGTTAGCCATATGGCTTCCCATAAAGGTCAGTTTTGATAGTAAGTAAATGGTCTTTCTTGCCAGATATGAAAAATTTGAAAAATGTAACTATCCCTTAATATTAATATTTTTCTCTAAATTGAAATCTGTCACCGTTTCTTCATTAAGTAGAGATAATTCATAACTACTGTCTTGGCCAGCTGTTGTTTTAAATCAGCTTCATATTACTCAGAAAAATGTGCTCGGTGATTTATCTGTAATTTTCTTCTACCTGCCATCATTGACAGGTCTGCCTTAGCTTTTTTTGCCTACAGTACACTTCTTTTGGGAAACAAAATGAAACATAGCAGTGGCTTTTGTTCAGCTGCTGAAAAGTATTTGATTCTACATAACTGCAAGTAAGGAGAGTTTGACAGGGTTTGAGTTCTAGCCCTGGCAGAGTATAACTGTGCTGAATGTGTGTTTTTATTCGTCATAGATCATGTGACTTATTATGGCAGGGAAGAGGCTCTCGCAGCATAGAACTGGCTCTTCATAATGCTGAGAGTCCATCACGTTCACATATACGTTTCCCACCAAAGTGCAGCACTTTAAATGATTAGTCTTAGTGACTAATATGGTTTAAGGAGTTCTCACTGGATAGGAGGCAGCAGATCAGAGAGGTGGTAACTCAGCCTGGAATTAGTGGCGAACCAGAGATGCTCCTTTTCCATCCGTGGGAGCTGAAATAACTCCCCAGTTTCCATCCTCTAACGGCCTGTTTCTAGCTCCTGGGAGAGCAAAGCCTGAAAATATAAAAATACACATGATGCCTTATGAAAGAGAAAGTAAATGATTCTCAAATGTGCTATTTAAAGTATCATGAATGGAAGTAGTTTTTAACACTTGAGATTGACAGTATCGCAATATAATACTGTTGTAGTGAGATAACATCTTGAGCTTAAAAATTTTATGAATCACATCAGATAAAATTATTTTTGCTTAAGAAACGTCTGTTGCTATCACCGAGTTAATAACTCACACTGAAAGCTTTATTGGGTTTAATTATGGGAATACTCTGAGCAAACTAAGTAACCTTTTCTTCCTTTCAGGCACCAGAGCAGGCATCGCATCAAGGACTGACGTGCACTTAGATGATGAGGAAAAACTGTGAATCTGAATCTCTTAGTCCACTCAGAATCATCATGGTTTTAATTTTTACACTGCAGATAAACTAAAAAGATCTACATTTTTCAACTGAGCGCCCATCCAACTGGCTCAACTGTTGTAGCTTTTCCTGGTGTCGAGGTTTGGGCCAGACTGATCACTCAGGTGGAACAACAGATGCTCTCCCTCACCTTTCTCTCCAAGGAGAGGAGGGAGAGAGAGAGAAAGACACATGAGTTTAGAAGGAACTAAGCTACTTTAATGAAATATTAATAACAAAATAAAAAGAAAATAATTATATATCTACAATATATACACAACCAGTATTGAGCTCCCAGGATGATGATCACATCACCGGCTGGCACTGGGGAAGTCCCAGACTGGACTCAGTGATGGACAGGAGCTGGATTCTGGATCGGGATTCAGGAATGCATGAATTAGGACCAAAGGCACACGAAATGACAGAGTCCTTCTCAGATGCCAGCCACTGAAGAAAGAGACCGACCCTTTGATCCCTCAGCTTTTATCCTGAGCATGATGCAGATGGGATGGAATACCCTGTTGGTCAGTTTTGGGTCACCTGTCCTGTCCGCTCCTCCCCACACGTGGGACCCCACTGCGCTTTTCTGCTTCCAACCCTCCAACGGGGCAAGTAACAAAGTTCGCTGGCCTTGGGTGTTGTAGCAATAAGTATAAGCAAGAACTTATCTGCATACCATGCCTTGGTACAAATGATAAAAATAGATGTTATCACTCTGAGAATGAACAGTGTCTGCACAATATGCTGTTAATTTCAGAGAGTTCAGTTAGTTAGAAGAGGCTGAGACGCAAAGTAAAATTACTGAACAGAAAATTGGTTCCGTTTTACCTCAAACCAGGACACCCGAGAAGTGAAGATTTATAAGTACTGTTTTGCACTTGTGTATATGTTAATAGAAACTAGAAAAAAAGTATTTTTTTACTTTAATAGGATATATGTGAAAGTAATAAGTTGTTATGAACCTTTCTATAGAGTTTGCAACATATTAATATTTTTTCCAGATTCCAAATCTGTTTTTTGTCTCATAAGCTGTAAGCAATGCCAGCAGAATTACACCAGCATAAAAAGTGATAGGAAAATTATTTGAAACAAGGGAAAATGACTGGAAATTGCCCTCTGTTTACGGACAGTTAATAGACCAAAAGAAGGCCAAATTGAGTGCAGTTGCTGTGAATTATTGCACAGCCCCAATCTCAGCAAAGTGTGTTGAGTGCCTTTTGGAGACCCGAGCAGAGAGGTAGTGCCAGTGTGCTTCCTTTATTAGAAAAATCCTACACACACAGAAAAATAGAAGGTGATAGTTTAGTCATCAGCCAAAAATAATGAAGCGAGCAAATACTGAGACAATCGAATAAAGAAAAACCAAGAATTCCTGTAGAAGAGCAAATAATGGTGTAACAGTGGATCCCTCCCTCCTCCTACCAGGAACCATGCTGGGTCCCAGCAGTGACCCATCAATGCTAATGGTGAAATAAGCTTCTTGTTTTAGTTTATAAATGACAAAAATCTGTTCTTAGGGAGCAAGAAAGCCTGGGTCTTGACTTCATAGTTGCCATGAAGTTCTTCATGCATCACGATGCTGTGCAATTGGAAGGTTTGTTTGGGGAATGGCCTAACCTATCCTGGAGCACTGCAGAAATGCAGCAGGAAAAATTTGCTCTAAGTCCCCTCTTTTTGCATCATCTGAGGCTGGCATGGGCAGAGGAAAAGAACTGAAGTGGCTCAGAGAACCCCAATTCCCATCTCTCTCTGTTGTGCTGGTAGCACACTGATATTACCAGATAGAGAGCCCCAGTTCAGGCAGGTTTTGGTGGCCCTGATCTGCACTGGCTACTGATGGGGGTCCCTCATGGCTGCAAAGACATTTCATTTCCTTCCTTATTGCCTGCACCAGCCTCAATATGAACACAAAGAATGTCTCAGGCCAGCCCTGTGCAGATTTCCTTATGGCACCTGTCTGAATTCTTTTTTGAGTGGCCTTTTCTTAATTTCAGAAGTAATCTAAAAAGAAGACACTTGCTTCACTCCACGCATTGAAAAAAAATGCATAGAAAAATGCTAATATCCGATGTTACAAGAGAGAACAAGAAAAAAGCAGTGTGAAAAAAACAGAAAAAGACCAATAACAGAGACAGATGCAGAATATTGGAGAGCTGCTTCTTTTTTTTCTCTTATTCAATTTAAAGATGACAGTCTAGAAGGCACTGAATGGATATAAAGACATCAAAAGGGAAAAAAGGGGTTTCAGTGATGGGCGGGATTTTACTTGAGGGACTTCTTGATCATCCTTCACAGACGACTAGGAACTCTTGACCTCAGGCTGAGCGTTTCTCAGGATCAGGTGCTGCTGGACCACATTGCTTCACCTGTGAAAGCAGTACGTAAGTCTCTGGGCCTTCTGAATTCCCATCATTGTGAGAGGTGTGTCAACATGCAAGAGTGAGAGGTGATATAATGACAAGAGAGATTTATGGGAAAGAGTTTTGAAGTGACGCACTTTGCTATAAAAAGGTTAGAAAAGTGAATATATTTTTATAACTACAATGCAGTGTTATTAAGATTTTTTTAAGTTTTTTCTAAGCTGTCATTCACATTGAAAATCCAGCTGTGTTCCATATCCTGTTATTTGACACATGGCTTCATCGTTACTTATTATTGACACCTATTTGCAGTTAAACGAGATTGGTTGTATAACTCAAGGCTCTTATACTAAATATTTATTCATTGTAATTTCAACAGATGAATAAAGAAATGAAATATTAGTTCCATTTTCTTCTACATAATTGAGCCTTGCATTAATTAATCCTTACAATTTACATATCATTTTTCATTATGTTATTGCCATCTCTAAGAGGAAAGCCAGCAAGAACAGCTGCAGTGATGTTCTCTGGTTTCAGGTAGACATGAGTTTCTCGATAGACAAAAATTAGAACTTATCTTAGCCTATTAATGTAGTACTTATTGGACCTCAAAATACCGAAACCTCATTTTACTGGGCAAGAAATTAACAATGCAAAAATACATTGATCAGTAGCTATAGCTAATGAGTTTATGTTTCTAACCTTCAGATTTTACAAGCCACAAGCAAAAGATGGAAGAAGAAACAGAAGCCTTATGATCTTCTCTGTAGATCTCCTAGAAACAGACACATGTGATACCCTGGTGAGCTGGAGAAAAAAGGCTCAGGTCACTTCATGTACCAGCTATTATATAGTAATTTAAATATAGTGGATCAATTCAACAAGAGCAATTGTAAATGCCACTTCAAAATGACTGAGTGACCACAGCATAAACCTCAAGTGTGAACGTGGTGGAGAAGGTGCATAAACAAGAGATACCCGTCTTCAAGTCCAGTCACTTCTCTACTTTAGGGTAATCCTAGAAAACCATTTCCCACTTAGATGTACGTGCATTCTGTGTGGATTTTTGTTACACCAGCTTCTGTTATCTCTGTAAAACTTGCTGCTGAGAATTTCAGCTTATGGCTGAGCATTGAAACATGACTGCATATACTGTAATAAAATATGTTATTCAACTGATGATGTGAACTCATAAGCTGCTCACATGTATGAATGTGAACTATCTTTCTCCCTTGGATATCTTTAAATATTTCTGTTTTCTAATTTACTTTGTTGTCTTGGCTGTGCAACTCAAGAACATGGGAATAAATATAAATATTTCAAGAGCCAGGAGAGTTGGAGAAGGAGCAATATGGTAGGAATACCAGTTATTTAATGAAACTTGGGACATCCAAGTTATTTTTTTCCAAAACACCATAAAAAATGCAGTTTAAAACAACAGACCTACTTTCCATCACAGAAGTGATGAAACAAGTGACTGACAAGTTCACAGCATCTGAGAACACGGGCTCATTCTGCTTTTCTGTAGTCCCATTGTATAACAATAAGTTTCTTCCACCATTTTATGGAAAAGGCAAAATATTAATATTTTACTCCTTTCTGGAAAGCATAAGGTATGAGAACAAACTTCCATCTTTTTTTCCAGTTATTTTAATATATTGTCTTTATTATATTGTCACAAGTCCATGGGGCTTCACACATACTTTCTGAGTGAATGAATGTCTTAATCCTATGCTGAACAAGACCAATTTTTTTTTACCCCATTTAAAAGCAGGATTAAATCTAGCAGGTTGCTGTCCCAAATGCAGGGGGATTATCCGAGTTACAGTTTCTGGAGGAAAGTGGAACTATAAAAAAGCAGTAGCAGAACATTCTAGGAATGAAAAAAATCCACCCTATTTTCATGAGATGAGGAAGAAACTGGGTTGGTAGCATGGTACAAGGGTGGTTTCTGAGAGAGTCAGAGCAGAGCAATCCAAGGAAAATCTCATATTTGCTTTTGAAAGTGAGAGCAAAAAGGCCCTCATGACAGTTTCTCCCTCACAAGACACGAGCAGACGAGTTTCCAGCAGAATGGGAGCCATAGCAATAATCTAGATGAGAGATCCTCAAGGAAATAGGGACCAAGTGAGGAGCAGGACTCTGGGGAATGTTTGAGCTGTCTTTAATAATGTCACACAGAAATTCTGGACTTAACAGGGACATCTCTTGGGCTTTCATTTACCTTGGCTTTGCTGCACTTACTTAGTTACCAATAAGGAGTTAAGTTCCAGGGTGTCTCTGCTAGACACTAACAGGTGAAATGCTTCTGGAGACTCTTGTAACCTCCCCTTACTTCTTGAATGTGGGAAGAGAGGGATAGAGAGGGGAAGACTTGAAGAAGGTGAAGACCTTAATTTCTAGCTGTGATTTCCACCAGTAGCTGAATGGCCATAGACTGCTTTTTCCTGCCAGATGAAACTGGGATATACAACACTCTTCTACACTGCAATAAATTTACTATCCTTAAAAAAGTACCCCATAAGTATGAGCTGGTGACCCCAATCCACCCAGAACACTGTGAAGCTCATATGTCAGGACAGTGATGTATTAAGTGAGAGGCAGAGATTAAAATTCTTTCCCAGTTTAGTCAGAGAAGCGATCCAAACATCTAACACATGCAGTTTGACTTTGCCTTTTTGTCCATGTCTAAGAAAAAACATAGATAAGCCCATCTACTGATCAATGCGAAACTGTTACTGACTTGCCTTGGATTTCTCCCTTGGCCACTAATGTTTTAGTTCTTATCATAAAGCATAAACAGTGGCTCTGATGAAAAGGCCATCCATCTTGCTGATATGACTATGAACACAAGTGCATCACGGTTCAGTATGTTTGTGTTTTTACTGGGTATAAAAGGTGAGGATAAGGACCAAAGGCAATTTTTCTTCAGATGCAAGAGTGCCCTTTTATGGCAAAGATTTGACCTCCTCTCTGGCTTCTAAGAGGTGGGCTTTCTCTCAAATTAGTGATCTTCCTTCAGGAGAAGGAAGGCAAAAGAACTGTAATCCCTCCCACTTCAAGTATGTATCTGAGGTCAGTTTGGTGAAATCTCCGCTGCTGTAAGTGAAATCTCTACTGCTGTAAACATTTGAACATCTCATCCCAAGTTTTCAGCAAACTAGAGGGTGGGAGGAAGCAAAATGGAAAAATAGTAGCTAAAGCCTGCTCTCCTCTTCCAGGACACACACCCTTCTGGGAGTCCTGGTCTGGAGTCCTTCCTCCGTAGGTGATTCCTAGAAGTGTGAAAAGATTAAATTAATTGTCTTTTTGCATAGCGTAATTTTGCTGGTCGGTGTCCAGAAACTACAATATGGTAAACTGCTAACTTCATTCTACATATATGGCCAAGGATAGAATAAAATCCACTGTCTAGTAACACTCCTGTATACCCTGTATATAATATTGCTCTTCAGTATTTAGCAATGCCAAAGCCCACTTTACAAAAATAAGCTAATAACTGTGTCCTTCCATAGACAAATTCATACTGATTAATAGAGTAGTCAAGGTAAAAACACTGTAACTTACAAACTTAGTTATTAGTATGTCTTCTGCTGGAAATTAATTATGCATCCCCTAGTTTCCATCTTCTACTAATAGTTTCCAAATCTTTCATGTGTGTCAAGTTTCCTGTGTTCTTAGTATACAGAATAAAATGCCTCACACAGAAGTAGAAAATTTATTTTTATATCAGATAGATAAACTGATTTCAGCAGAAGGTTCAGCCTGCATACAATTCCTGGAAAGGGGAAACGGAAGATTTTTGAAATTTATTTGCACAGAGATGAAATTTAACCACCTGTACATGAATGTCTCTCCAGTACTGTCGAACAGCACTTATAATGCCAAGAAAAAGAAAGAGGCCAGTTGCCATGGGGGAAATTTTCCCTGTATGATCTTTTTCCTTCTCATATATCTTCAGTTCCGAATAACTTGTGTGAATCTCTTCGGGTTGCAAGTCATAGCTTTGCTTCTTTGAAACAATCTCCCTGCAAGTTCTGGTAAAAATGTCTCTACTCTGCCATGTCTCCTGTCTGTGTAATTATATTTTGTCTTTTCATAGAATCGTAGAATGGTTTGGGTTGGAAGGGACCTTAAAGATCATTGAGTTCCAGCCCCCCTGCCATGGGCAGGGACGCCTCCCACTAGAAGGTGTCTTTTAAGAAAAAGAGAATTTTAACTACACTTTCATTTAACAGACAAAACCCCAGACCTTTTGAAGTTCAAAAAGACCAGTGCTAATACTCAGATGTAGAAACACAGCTATAGTTCTGAAAAAAAAAAAAAAGAAAAAAAGAAGAAGAAAAAAAGAAAACCAAGAAAAGCCATTCTGTCTTGCAGTAATTTTCCATTCCCTTACAGTTTAGGGTTTTCAGTTTTACAAACACTTTGAAAGTGTATTATGTGTCTCTTAGAGTATCCCTTGGCCCTTGGCAAGGAGAGGACAATGTTAGGTCTCCTAGCTTTCAAAATAGGTTTCTATGTGTTGAATTCCTCTTGAGGATGCTCTGTGCAGATAATGATTCCTGATCTGTGCCAAGAAAACATGCTAATGGTTTATTACCATAGACCAGCGTGTTTCAATGCTCAAGTACGTTCCTTGGCACCATTTTAGTATAAAGTAGCTACTAGTATAGACTACTTTGAGAACCTGACCTTTCAATATATAAAGGGGGGTTATAAGAAAGATGGAGAGAGATTTTTACCAAAGCCTGTAGTGAAAGAACAAGGGGTAATGGTTTTAAACTGTAAGAGCGTAGATTTAGACTGGACGTAAGGAAGAATTTATTTATGATGAGGGTTGTGAGACACTGGACCAGTTTGTCCAAAAAGTTGTGGCTGCCCCATCACTGGATGTGTTCAAGGTGAGGTTGGATGGGGCTTTGAGCAACCTGATCTAGTGAAAGATGCCCCTGCCCATGGAAAGGGGGCTGGACTGCGTTATCTTTAAGGTCCCTTCCAGCCCAAACCATTCTATGATTTTAATTTCCATGTCTAAAGCAGAACATGTTCCACCAACTTCTACCAAAGGACTCCCTCATTAAGAAAGATAGTGTAAGTAAAGATCATTAAAGCCTATATTTTCATGCCCAAAGCTTAAGCACTGCATCATGCATTGCTCAGTTTTTTTTGCAGGCCTCAGAGAAAGTATTCTCAACTACAAGAGTAATGGCTGTTAAGCTGGGAAGTGTGCATTGCTCCTTTCATAAGGCATGGGAGGTAGGGAAAAGCAGTACCTTTTATTTGACTAACAGCATTGAGGAATAGGCAATCTTTAAAGACGTAAGCTCTTCTTCAGACTTGAGCAAGAAGCAGGACATTTCATATCAAGGCCAGGCTGAGAACAATAGTTCTGAACTTAACTCTTATGATAATCCTTGAAAGAGTTAGGAAGAAACAGTTGTCTGATACTTTTTGAACAGATCATGGTGTTAGTAAATGGAGGTGTGATAAAGTTGTTGCTTCCTATGAGAGACAGAAAAGAGTCGGAGTGAGCAGTACTATCTTTAATTTGACAGAAAAACCATATCTTTATATCCACAACTTTTAGCAGGCAGACAAATTACATATTTCAGTTCCTGAGGATTTTTGGAGGAGATAGGAGAGCCATTTTGTAGGTCACCCTCAGGGCTTAGGACTGGGACATCATAGAAAGAAAAATGTTTTCCTACTGGTAACAGGCTACTTCAGTCCTCAAGTGATGCTTCCACGACCTTGCACAGGAAGTGTTCTGTCAGCTACTGACGTGTTTATACTAGGGAGCGCAATATTCAAGAGCTGTTATTCTACAAGGACTGTGAAGGCTGTACATATCTGCCCTTGAGAAACTGCTGCGTGATCTTAAATAACTCAAAGGGAGCAGTAGTTTTCTGTGAGAAGGATCACATTTCTGATATGGTAGCACTTCGGCCTATCATTCTTGAAGCAGTTCTGCCCTTCTGATGCTAATTTTGTTTTCCCAATCACATGTGGCGGTGCTTCTCTTTTGGATTTTCCTGGATGTCTCCCATCCCTGGTAAAAAAAAAAACAGAATCATATGAACATACATAATTATTTTTGAAAAGTTAACAGTGCTTCTTGCTCATCTTTTTCTTATCTTCCTTCAAATCTAATACATATTCTTTGCCGCTTTGCTTCAGGTAACAATTTCTGAAGGAGGAATTTTCATAGTGTCAATAGGTTCTTGTTGCCTAGGAACATTTTTCAATTTGCGACTGTGTAGGTATTTAGGTCACCAGTGAATTAATCATTTTAAAATTATAGCTATGTAGTCAATCACCAATTCTGAACTATCCCATTGAGAATTGGCAGTACAGTACTTAGTTGCTCATGGATTATAAAAGTTAAATTGAAAGTTCTGCTTGCAAAGAGATTTTATGAAAGAGGAAAGAAAATGGTGTTGGTTCGTAACAGGAAAATGTCTGCGCTTGGCAATAACAAACTCTAATGTTTTCTGACCTAGACTGAATTTACCAGCGTTTTCTGAAGGACAGACCCTGCTCCCATTATGGTTTCAGCAAAACTCTCTTCACTTCAGAAAAGCAGGATAAGGTCTTATTAGAGGAAAGGGAATACAGTCACCTGTCTTTGAAACCTTCTTCTTCAGATCAATGAAACTTTTCCATATTTCATCCTCAGATGTATAGAAGGAATGACCATCCTTCTGTAGAGGCTGTTAATGCTCATCATTCCTGAAACGTATGAAAAGAACAGAAGAAAGAAAACTTGCTTTAATTAGCAAGAAAGTTAATTCATATGTCAATACTGTATTTTGAGTATCTAGAATACAGCTCTTCTAATAAATTAAGGAAGTTTCTATATTATACTGATTGCTACCTCATTTTTAACGTATTTCTGGGAAACGTGGTTTGTAATTGAGTGAATTGTAAACCATGACAGAGACCCATCTTGCCACCTCCCTGATAACTGAATCTGCTCTTTCCTGGAACACTCTAAAAGAAGAGGAATAACATCGGATAAAAGATCATTTGGAACATGCCTGAAGTCACCTATTTTCTCGTCCAAAGATGAGTTCTGCTTATTGCCCTCAATATCTCATCACTGGGCCTGAGACCACTCAGGGATGCGCAGAATTGAATGCCATATTCCAGGCATGGTAGTGATAAAATACATAGAAAGGAATATCAGCTGTCTTGCTCTGTAATGCATCTCTGTACATGCTGCTCAAATTGGCATAGGTACTGGAATTATCCACAGATTAGTTCAAAATTATCAAGGAGGTAATAAAATGAGTGTAATAGACACAGAACCCTGTTAATTTCGCTTGCACTGAACTATTCTATCCTCTCATCATTAAAGAAATAATGTGATAATGAATTTAGAAAAAGTTATGGACTGGATCCTCAGCTGGTGTTTGCCTCATTGGTGCCATGTTTGATGACATCATCAGGAGTCTTTCTTCATTTCACCGTTACCATAATAACTACGTGCATGACACTAAGTGGAGAGATCCAAAAGATGGCACGGGTAAAGGGTTCAAAACAAGTCAAAGTTGGCGTTCAGAAACACAAATGGATCACACTACAGAAAGACTTCCTTCGGATGAATTGAAAATGGTAGCACTTATTAAGCCACATTCAAGACATTAGAGCACTTTTGAAGAATTTACCTGACATTTTCATGAGAAACCATTTGAGGTGTGTTTGTTTATTTATATGTTATGTTATGTTATGATTTATTTATTTTTCATTGGGGTTTTTTTGCTTTTTTTTTTCATGAAGATGAGTGCCAAACTAGGTGATATGCCAGACCCTCAAATTGAAAAATACAGAAAACAGGTGATACAACGGGAACTAAAGTAACGGCTTGTCAGACTGCATAAATAATAAAATCTTCAAGGCCCTTATAAATTTAGTATTTCTATACTTAAATGCATTCTGGTAAAAGATGCTGTGACTGAAGGAGGAAAGGAGGAGAATGAGATATAATAAGCAAGAGAAAAACTTTTGGAAAAACTCTTTATAGTGGTAATTGATGAACTGATTCCTGAGTTCTAGGTTGAAAAAAAATCCATTTTATTTGAAGTAAGGCTTTCTGATCATTTTTACTGATTTTTCCCTTAAGACCTCTTCTAAGACCTACCAGAAATCTCTCTTCACTTTTTTTTTCATTTTTATATCCGAAGTTATAATACTTTGAGGAATAAAACTCCACTGATCTCCTTTGCTCATGTCAGTGGGACAGAATCAGGACTGTTAAGCCTCCTGTTGTGTCAGGATGGCAGAGTGGAGACTGAAGGAGGCACTGCCTCTCCGGTGAGATGGGAACCCGCTGTGTCTCCCTTTGTGCCCTTCAGGAGTTGCACAGTCCTTTGCAGGACATTCAGGGAGTTTGTCAAGTCCTGTTTGAATACAGCAACAGTAATTGGATGCTGACTTTTGAAATTTTATTTTTCACTTCCTTAAGAAACATATAGCAAGAAGCTGATATCACAGAGAAGTTGTCAGTTCTCTCCAGAGGCACCTTGATAAGTGATCTTTGCTGACTGTGTGTCATTTGTTAAGCTCCTTGGGAAACATTGGCATGAGAAGGGTTATATACACAGTGCTTGTTTTTTTTTTTTTGCTAAAATAAACATGCAAACATTGAAAGGAGCTAGCTTTCTCAGGTGCAGAAAAGCAGAGAGGATTTCTTTATAAACACAATTTTCACTTGCATTTCTTTAGCGTTATTCCAGACTGTCCTGAAGACACATAAGAGTCCTGCATGTTCAAAGGCTTTTGGCACTTTTAAGTCAATGAAGACACTGTGGGGGAAGATTTCCATAGCAACAAAATTAAAGAAAGGAAAATATGAAAAGTCAGTGTTGGATAAGTATATGAGGATACACATATATTGGGAGTGGGAGGGGTGTGGAGACTATGGGGTGTTATAAAACAAGCAACTGAGCACTAATGCCTTATTTTTTTCAAAGAGAACAAAATCACCAACTTTCCCCCACTGTCCATTTAATCAGATTTACATAAAACATCCAGCTGATCATCCTTGTCTGACTGAGTTTCTTAATTCTAGGAAAAATAAGATCTGATTTATTTATTAATTTCTTAAAGGATAATATTTCTTTGTGGTACTACAGGCTTACTACATGCTTGACCAGTGACATAAAGTATTACAACGTGCTTAATTGCCAAAGACCTCAAAGAAAGCATGAAGATACTGGGCTCATCTTGCCAATTACCAGACACTCATCCAATTATTATGTCGAGAGATGTTTATTGTTTACAAATCATCATTACATCACAAATAAACAAATTATTTAAAACACAAGAAAATTCTTCTATTTTGGATAAAAGATTACAGAGAATTATAACAACAGCTGTAGAGGTTATTAGTGAGTAAGGTCCACAGTCAAAGACAGCATGAGGACTGGTCTCTTAATACGAAGAAGAGTGAAAAGCCAGTTTTGCCCAGCTGCAGTTCCACCTTCTAAAATTTGTAGTTTTCATTGGCGCTTAAGTTTCAGTGTGAAAAACTGATGACTATCTGTAGTTGTTAATGAAATGGTGCTGAATATGAGACTGTATCCTGGGTGAAAGGGTGACTTGAAGCCATCATAGGATGCATATGACAGACTTTGGTTTTGTGACAAAACAGGAGCCCTGTTCAAATTTCCTGCTTTGTAGTGTGAAATGTTCTTCAACCTGTAGATACTGATGCTGTGGAAAGGTCTTTAAACTTGTAACAGCTACAGTCAGCAACAGAGGATTTTCTCTGGGCTGGGGAATGAGTGCATACTCCTGTAATTATGCTGCCACTAATTACAGCCAGATCTTACTCTCCCACGCTGAGGAACAGAGTGGTTGCTGACTCAAGCTTTCATGAAGAGAAATGAGACTTTTGCACTGGAAGTGACTTGTTTTCTGGGGGTAAAAAAGGGAAATAAGCGTGGTGGGAGGAAGAGGAAATGGATGGCCACAGGGAAACGAGGATCTGGAAATTCAACGGGTGCCTCTGACACTTATGGAGAAAGGAAAGGGGAATATACCAAATTTGTGGCTTGCAACAGAGAAAGGCATCCTACAGACCTTCTGGCAGGTAGTAGGAATTAAGGGGAGTTTCAGAGAACCCCAGAAACAGGTGATCAGAGATAAACCCATAGCTATGGAAGGATAGGAGAATGAGAGAAGATCCTGGAGTATGCAATGATCTATGCACAAGCAAGAAAGCTCCTGCCTGTGAGGGAAGAAAATAAACCAGTCAAAAAAATCATTGTTGTTGCACACCAGAAGTGTTTATATTTATATATGCTTCTTTCCATGGAGGCATTATTTGGAGTAGATCAACTGTATTCAGCTAAATGTGTTCCTTGGCAATTTTCCTAATTAGTTGCCTACTTCTGCGTTATTCTTGGAGAAGCACAAAAGCTGCTCAACTTGGCTTTAAAATCTGCGTCTGATAGAGATGATCTACAACAGACATGAGCTTGACATGTCTACAAAAGCCTTTATAAATTGTTACCCCACCACCAAATCTGCCTCTCCCCCTAACTCACAAATCTAGCCATGAATCCTCATTGTTTTTTCAGGTAGGCTGGCAAGCAATAATATAGAACAATATTCTCCAGTCTCTACATCCTACCCTGTTTCCTTCCTGCTTTCTGACCCCACTGATTTCCTTCTTCCTCTCTTTTCAGCCAACCGCACTAATTTTTAATAAATTCCACATAACGGGCTCAATTCTTACAGTCCATCACATAACTCTTTCTATGCCTGATCTTCACGTTGAGATTGATTCTCACTAGTGATAGCACAGATGACCTTTTTTTAATTTTTCTAGATCTGGCTAGATTTTCTCAAGTATTGATTAAGAATTCAGTGAAGTTCTTATCTGAACTGATTTAACTTTCTTTTGCCTTTAGAGATCATAAATATAAAATCCAGTCTGTTTCCCTGCTGTTTTCCAATGAATTCTAAAAATAGAAAAATACTTTATCAAAGGAATAATGCATATCATATCAGTAATCATATAATTGTACAGTTTTTTGACTGATTGCAGAAAATACTGCAGTCCAGGGAAAATTAAAGATTCTAACATCTTCTACCCTATTTAAAATTGTGCTGAACTTGCAATTGTCCCTGTAAAATTAAGAACATATTCTCCATCAACAGAAAGCAATATGCTGTATTAACTTACAAAACATAAATCACAAGGAAAAAGCAGCTAGCAGGATCTTATTTCAACAATAGGAAGAATCAGTAAAACCTGTCCTAAAAGGTCATTTGGAGAACCAGTGAAAGTGAAGCGTCTGACGAGACGTGCTTTTTTATTGTTTAAACAAAATTACATTGGCTTTCTCAGAATAATTTCCTCAATGTGATACTGTGGTTAAAGGCATGAGTAGCTTATTATAACTTCTACCTTCCTCTGGGGAGTACTTTTTTTATGTTGAGTTTCGTTTGTCACGCTGGCTGTATGTATGCTAATAACGCACTTGAGAAAAACCTAAGGCAGAGTGCTGATAAACAGATTTCAAAGATGATAGCACAGTGGGATTATTTAGATGCCCTGTGACCTCTGTATTTACACTCACAAGTGTGGTCTGGTATTTTCTGCTTGTTTCTAGAATTCAGTCTGCAGAAGCTGGGAAAGCATTTGGGGTTTTGGCATGAAGGCATGTGTGGTATGCAGCTATCCCATCTTGCAAAGCAATAACCTGACTAGCCCTTCCTACACAATCTTGTGGAAATACAAGGCTGGGATTACAGGTGATCCTTGAACAAAATCAGAGAAAGCTGAACCAAGAGCTGTCACTTGCTTTCCCTACCTTTACCCTCCAGTGCTATGTTTAGAGGGACGATGAAGACAGGAAGCCTTCACCACAGTAACTGAAGAATAACTCTACCAAAGGCATCAGTCATACTTGTTTAAAACTGGGACAAGCAAAGGGAGAATCAGATTGTTATACCTAGCTTGCAGTTACACTGGGTTAACCTTTGTATTCTTGACTTTTCTATCTAGCAGCTATCTCAACTATTAGCTGTTAAAACACTGCAGTACTTCACCATGATACTATAAGATTTGTTTTGCATTGCAGATGGAAGGAGGATCTCCCATAGGATTTCTTACAAAGTATCTGCTGCTGTGTGACTTGTACAATACTGCAGCCTAGCAACTCCTACTTGGCTTAAGATGTAGTTAAATGCAATTTTAATACTGCTTTTTCTGCTTTAAAGAGCATTCAGATTTAAAACAAGCAAAAAGGAAATAGCCAAACAATCCTAATCTAGCTTTTCAGAAAGGATCATTTAATTTAGTGACTGAATAGCACTTTTCCTTCAGAAAAAAAGAAAAATATTTAGGAATTTTGGCTGAAGAGAACCTAGAAAGTAAAAAAAACAATTAAAAATATAACAGTGTAATTCAGACTAAACTTACCATCCAATTGTATTCATGAGTGCTTCCAGCAAGAAGAGATCCTGTCCAGTTCCTCAGTTCTGAGTGATTCCTACCAGGCAAGACTTCAAAGTATCGAGTCCTCTGTTAAATTTTGAGTACGTGTATATTCAGTCAAAATTCCCATTCCATACACTATGGGGTTCATCCAGATTCTTTTTAACCCTATGGTAAGCTCCTTGTTGTGTGATATCACCCCCAGATTTTGTAAGAAATATTTCTTTACCTGACAATTTGTACATTAAAAGGCAAAAAAATTATGCTCAAAAATTACTTGGGTGAGTCTCAGAGCTAACACAGTTCCAGCAAGGCTGACACGACAAAATCAGCATTGCCCATTTTATCATTTTATTGGGAGATTTTTATGGTTGTTGAGAATTTCTTGAGAATTTTGATTTTTTATTCTCCTTTGGTTTGTTACAGAATCACATAATGGGATTGAAGTGGGAAGACACCTCCTGAGATCATCTAGTCTGACCCCTGCGCTCAAAGCCAGGGTCTTGTAGAGCAGGTAGCTCAGGGTCTAGTCTGGCTACTCATAGTCTAGTCTGGCTATGAGTATCTCCAAGGATGGAAACCCCACAGTGTCTCTGGACAATCTCTTCCAGTGCACGACCATCCTCACAGGAAAACAGTTTTTTTCAGCTTAAATAGAATTTTCTGTATTTTCCTTTGAGCCCGTTGCCAAGAAGAGTTGGACTCCACCTTCTCTACTCCCCCCATCAAGTATTTCTACACATTAATAAGATCCCCATGACCCATTTCTTCTTCAGGCTGAAAAGTCCCAGCTCTTTCATTCTTTCCTTGTATGACAGATGCCCCAAGCTCTGAATTACCTTCATGGCCCTTTGCCACTCCAGTATATCTGTGTCTCTCTTGTACTGGGAAGCCCAGCACTGGACACAGAGATCCAGATGTGTCTCACCAGTGTGAAGGAGAAAGGAAGGATCACCTGCCCCATCCAGGACTACAAACGTAAACATTTCCACGCCACACGCAAATACAGTATCTCTCAGGTCTATATCTCATGAATCCTTAGCTGACTTCACAGTTTTGTAGCCTGGTTTACAGCCTGTGAACTGTATTGGCAGAGTATTTCTTATAGAGAGCTGTGAGGCATTCTGCAGTCTCATTATACGCTTTCTGATCAGTGTCCATCTTTTACCAGCAGGCAAAAAGTTTGCCATTATAACCGAAAGGAAGGGGTCCTCTTTCCTTCCAGGAAAAGATTCAAATTAGATAATGATTGAGACCATGAGAAGTAGAGCTATGCAGCGTTCCTCTGTATTCCTCCCCATTGGATTAAAATTCTGTTCATTTTAAATAGTGTTTAAACAGCAATTAATGTAACAGAAACAACAGCAAATACTGTTGCCCATCTTGACAGCATTTGTTTCTCTTATTTTTTATTTTTGTTTCTCCTTTTACTTTTTTCTTTCTCTTTTTGTTTCTCCTTTTACTTTCCTTCTCTGATTTACATTTGTTTCTCCTTATTTTACTTCCCACCCACCATTTTAATTCAATGATCTGCCTGCTGCTGCTTGTGCTGAGCAATTTTGAATGCAATCCTCTGTGCCGGTTTGACAGCGCTGAAATGCAGCAGGGGAACCTATTGACTTCTCAACTTCGCTCTGAATAAGCTTTTAAAAATGTTTCAGAAGTCTGGGCTTTGTTTGCAGACAAGATGGTGATTGTCCACTGGCACCGTAGCAGTACATAAGAAGCAAGAAGCCCAGACGGACAGAGAATTTCAATTTTTGTGGGTGTATAAGGACTGCATTGCTGTCCAAACACAGGCTGTCCTCAGCTCCAAAGCTGTATGATTCCCTTCAGGTGTCCCCACGCAGGAGGACTTCTGAGTCTTCGCTAGACATATATGTTGGTGAGAAGTCAAAGACATTTAGATTGCTATTTCTAATATCCATTCCATGCCTGTAAACAGCAGCCTAGTTGGAGAATGGGACATAAATGACCTGGTGTAATCAAGTGGATTTCAGTCCCAGCACTTCTCCTTTGGGTTTTATGTTGTCCACAGAATAGCATTTATTGCATAACTTCAAAGAGAGAGAGAGAGAGATGCACGGGGAATGGTTTGACCCTTTGAATGATGTTTTTTTGGTATCATCCTCTCTAGCAGTGCTGGCTTTTGGAAGTAATTCCTGAAATTGTTCATTTATTGGTGCCCTCAGTAGGGTAAGGCACAGATGTGTGGAGATGGCAAAGGACAGCTATTTTGTTTCTTAAACTTTTCTGATTCCTTAGGTCTCTGCGATGGACCTTTTTTTGGAAAGGGGAATTTTGGTGAATCACTGGGCATGGTGATCACTGCTGATTTCTATCTTAAGTGGAAACATACTGTACATTTTGGCAATATTAAAAGGGTGGAGATATCTGTGTTTTAATCAATATGGAAAGTATTGAGATATAAACTGCTGTTCATGTTGCAGGCCACAGGCACAACAGAGTCCCTTGAGCACTCTCGTCTCATCCCTTTTCCAATCAAGAAGGGAAATTATGTTATAAACAAAAGGTGAGGAAGAGGAAGGATTTATGACAGTTTTCCACATGAAGAAGAAATGCAGAGAGATAATATGGGATGCCATCTTCATTCATCCATAATCGCAGCTGGGTTCAAGCTTTCAGGTGTTCAGAAAACTGTTGAAAATGTGGCTTCCTGGGAGATGGGTTACTGTAAAAACTCCATCACTCATCTACATGTGCTGAACTACCTGCAAAATTTGGGTTCAGACGACTGTAGGTCCACAAAAAAAAATCTGAGGGTACGTGGAATGGCATGGCTGCTTTCTTTTTTGGGTAGCAGATTTTGTTTGTTTTGGGTAGAGAGGAGAAAGGAGGTGCAACTGGAGGGGAAAAACATTGTCTGTGGAAAACAGACTGGGCTTGGTGATTGCCCACCACTTTGACCAACTTTTTGTCGATTTTCCATAACTAAAAAATAATAAAATAAGTAAAAACTAACTAAATAACTGCCCTGCCTTCCTGCAGTCCAGCAACAGGTGACCCTCCAGAGGACAGGTGCAAGTAGCTCCCCATGTCCCCCGGGTATGGCAGTGCCACCAGGCGTCTGCACAGGGAACGCTGTGGCCAAAGCCCAAGGGAAGACTGAGTGGGTCATGAAAAAAAGGGTTAATGAAAAACATGGGCAACCCAGGGTCCTGACAGGCTAGCTAAACACTGCTGTTTGCACACAGAGACAAAAGCCCAGCACTGCACATAACCTCTGATCATTTTCTGTTTTACATCTCTTAAACACACAAGAAATTAATCTGCAGGGTTATATATTAAAAGGTATTATAGTCCATAAATCTGAAATAATGTTTTTTACATACATATATCTAGTGTAATGGTTTTACATTCAGCACATAAAGAATACTCATGCTAAAACCCATCTTTTTAAAAGGCAAGTAGTTCAAGTACCAGTTAAACAGTCGTAGATATAGAACCATATGAAGCAACTTCTATTCCTAGACCCTGTCATGACAGCAATATGCAATCCTATTTTACTGGATAAAATACTTGAAGTATTTACAGTGTTTTAACATCACATATGTCCTAACATTTGTATTTTTTTTTTGCAGCGCTTTATTTAGTTTGTTTGGTTTTGGCTTTTCTTTGTGAAAAACTCTAAAGCCTGCCTGGACATTCAGCCAAAATAAAATAGTAGCTGTTTTTATATTGCAGAATCTTTGCCACTGGTGATTGGTTAGAGAATAAATTAGTTTAAATTACAGGATTTGGGGAGAAGAGCCTGCTATGGATTTTGTAAAAAATTCCCATTAGCTTTTGTAGAACTTTTATACAAGCAGGACAAGGGAAAAATACTTGACAGAATTAGGAATATTAAAACTGTAAATGGATTTTTTGTTAGTGCATCAAGGGGTAGCAGTAATATAACCTTGTCTTTCTTAAATAACAGGTCACCTATTATTTGCCATCTTCCCAGCAAACCTCCAAACATCTGAATAGCACAAAAAATTGTGGTTGCTAGGAGATTTGTTAATAAATTATCGGCTATAAAAGGTGGCAAAAATTATTCGTGATAAATGAGCTTGACAAGGAGTAATTCATATCATTATTTATTTTGCCTTTGGTAACGGCTTGAAAGTAGATGAGGAAGAAAATAAGACAAAATACTTTTTAATTATCTTAATTAGGAAATCTTCATGATATAAGCAGAAGTTTCCAAGCACCCTTGCTAAATGATTAGCTCATCCACAACTTTTGATTTGTCTTTTGGGGTTTATTGTTGTTGTCAGGGGCCTGAGGACTTGCCCTCTTGTTGGGGTTTGACTATGTGGGCTTAGGGCCAACTGTGGTAGTTAGCCCCCGCATTGATAAGCAGCGAGAAACCTCAGTGGAAACCTCTCCCAGTTCTTCTAGGAGTGCTTTTAGGCTCACTCTTCCCTGTTGATCTCTGTTTGAGGTATTTTGCAGCTGGCTCCTTGATTCTGACTCTGATGAGACCTGTAGACTTGTCATCCTGGCTTGATCTCAGATCTGCTTCACCACAGTCACTTTTTTTCCAACTTAGGTATTTCTTCTTTCACTGGACTGGGTGGATTATTGCAGTCCCAGCTTCTGAGCCTCTTGCCCACTTATATTTGAGGGTTGTAGATAGTCTGGCTTTAAACACTCCAGAAGAAGACACACCATTAATTATAAATTTAAAAAGGCAGGACTGTGAGACCTAGGATAAAACACAGAGGGATGGTTCTTCTGGGAGTGACAGGAATTTTGATGCAAATTGCCTTTTGTTTCAGAGAAAATCATGGCAGAGCGTCCATTAGAAAATCTCATTTATTCAGATCTTGGCACAGGATAACACTCGCATGGGCAATCAAATCTCTTGAAAATTCAGGACAGTTGTTATCTGACCAGATGGCAAAGAGAATCTCCGTTGCATGGGTCCTCACAGTGGCATTTTCAGCTGGATTGGGAGATGTATGTATTTAATACTTTATTTTTGTATGTATTTAATATCTTAAATACATACAAAAGACTGTCCTACATGAAAGTTAACTCCATCCCAGCCACAGCCAGTACACCATTTCTGCAGGAACAGTTTATGTTGACTGTTTGCAGATGTCTTATCTGTGCCCAACTTGATCTCTCGTGAAGCAGGAACCACACATGGATGGACAGACACTCCACCCAGGAGAACACCACCTTCAAGCATATAGCGTGGGCTGGACACAGCAGGAGCTGCCTGAGGGAATTTCTAGAACTGTCTGAAATTCCCACCCCTAACAGTAAGTCAAGCATTTGTTTGTGACAGTTCAGTCAATCACCAAACTTCAAGTTGGTCCTTTGTCTCAAACCAGTCCATTGGCTCATCCCTTTAGATGACAAGTTCCTGGACCACCCATGGAATTTATGACTTAAGTGCATGGGTGTGAATGCTGGCACAGCCCTGATACCAACTACATCACAATTATAACTAAATAACCAACTTTATTTTCCTCCTTATGTCTCATTTATAACTTAAATCCCATAGCTCGTGCCGCGCTTTGACCTTAAGATGTATTTACTTTTAGAGAGACACACGAGTACTGCAGTGGGGGCACCAGCTGATTCCTGAAAACTGATTCCACACATGAAAATGCAAATTGGGAAGCAGTTCACAGATGTTTTATATTATGTATATATTATGCATTGTTGAAGGCTGGTGGAAATGTGCTCTACAAGAGCCTGGGTTTGGTCCTAAATCCTTTCTGTCCTACAGTTCTTCGTACCCACCAATATGTCATCCTTGCCTGGGGAAGCAATGCAGCGCCCTGAGGGTAATGCCTGGTAGTTTAGACCTGACATTCCTTCCTTCTCTTCTGTGCTCATAGCATGTGAAACAAGAAAACGTCTGCAAGTGAGACTTGTATATTTTCTTTATTTCCTTTATGTAAATCCCTGTCTGGCAAGGGCAGAGGCTCGATCCAGCATGCCGCAATTATTTATTTGATTGTCAGGAGCACTGGCTCATAAGCAGACCAAGCAGACCATGGTGTTGTGTGCGCGTGCGTCTGTGTGCAACATAAAACAAAGGGAGATGCAGCTCACGTTAGGTGAAAGTGATTTCTTAGGTTTGGTTTAGCATCATCTAAACATGACTGAATTGGCCCAGCTCCTCAGCATATGGCTGAACATAATTGTGGCTGGATATATCCCCACAAATATCCAGAAGATGCCGTCACGGTCTACAGAGCTGGAACAAGGTCTACAGCTACAGTGAAGTGATTGGGATGTGGGAAGGGTTTTGACTCCTTGTGCCAACGAAATATTTCAGTAGCAGTAAGAGACACATAAACAAGTTCATGTTTTTCCTGAAAAAGATCTTGAGTGTTGTGACACAAAGAAATATTTCCTGTCCAGGAGAAACTTTCAGGTTTCTGAATGCCAAGTGAGAGGTTTCTTTTCCAGTGGTTGTTTTAAGAAATACAGGAAATACTTTACGAAGTGTCTTGGTACACTTCGTAGTGGGCCAGAATTATTTACACAAAATTAATGAACTGCAAATAGTGGTTCACTGTGTGGAAGGAGACAAGATGGTTTTTCACAATACCTTGGAGTCTAATGCTGTGACTGACAAGACTCTTTTTTTTTTTTTTTAATACAGGAAACTATCCAGTTCATTCAAGATAATAAAGTTTGATTTTCTCTTAGAAACAGATACTTTGTTCTGAGAAAAGAGCTTCAAGAATTATTTTTTTTTTGTGAAGAGTTTTCCAAATTATCTAAGGTATTCATTTTCCGTAAAGCCTCTGAGAAATAAATGAAATTACTGAAAATTAAACATGTCAGTGTCATTTATCACAAATAACATCTGATAAACAGAAACTGTGGAAGTCAATTTCCAAAACATTTTCAGCAATAACTGTAAATTCATATTAAAAAAAAAATAAGAAGAGGAAATCTAAGAATAACGTGTCTCTTAAACCCCTGAATTCTTAATGAATGTGATGCTTTACATTTTGGCTGGCTCTGCAGACTGTGGACTGGACGAAATACAGATTTATTCTAGCAGTTCTTTTGTAAGCTTCTTGATATGGAAAATTACCATATACATAATGTAACCTTCTTCATTTTCTGTCTCTTCCACATCACTCTAAATATTTAGCAGACGCTTTGTAACAACAACCAAAAAAAGATTCTTCCTCATGGATATGCCCTCTGTTTCTTTAGTCTGTTGCCTTTCTGCCACTCTCTCACTAATAACAGGTTTTTATATTAGCAACACATTTTCTGTGTTGCATTCTTACTTCCAACCCTGATTTGTTTCAACAGACTGAAATCTGTTTAGACAAGCATAGTTTAGTCTGTAGTTACTATGAAATTACTTGAGGAAACAGTAAATAAGAAATCAGGTTTTTTAAAAAAGTACATGTCAGAATTTATCAAAATCCATCTTTAGTAAATTTTCATGTTAAGTGCATGCAAGGTTTATAACCTCCATTAAAATCTTATCTTTTTACTGCGTAGACTATAGGCTTCAGAGGTTTTTTTTAAATCACGGTGGGCGAAATTTATTCCATAAGAAGCACCTCCTATGAAACACAGAATTTTTACATATGGAAAATTATGCTGAGAGAAGGAACAGTGCTCTTTATTAACCATTGGGCATCTGTTAGAAAATAAATGAAAAAAAGCTGGTCATGAGTCAGTGTGTAGGCTGCTTAATTTCTTTAAAAGGATTTAGTAAAACCATAAGGCAAATAAAGAACAATTTAAGATGACATTTTAGCATCTTTCAACTGTGAAAGCAAAAAAGACAAAGGTCATGTTTTGAGAAAATACGTCTCTAATTCTCATAGAAATATATATGCATACCATTTGCTGTTGTCAGAAATCTGCTGCACTTCATTGGTGCCGTGGTTTTCATTAGGTGTTAAAGCACTACTTACAGACAAGACAGTACCACAATCTGTGTACTAGCTTCCCAGATAAGCTTTTTATAAGCTGCTGGTATTGAGAGAAATTTTAACTTAAATATTCTTTATTTGAAACACATAAACATGATGCCAGGGTGAAATCCAGATCTTAAGAGTTCACTGTAGGGAATCAGGAGTTCCTTTCCATATTTTACACTGGCAGAGAGCGGATAACAAAATATTACCCCAAACAGAACAAGGTTTCCAATCCATATTTTGTGCAAGAGAAATCTTTCACTCAAGTCAGGTACCAACCCAAGAAGGTTTTTAATGACCTTGGGGTTCTGTCCTGATCTTCCCTGTGTTTCATGTGTTGGGAAAGTCCTGTTGAATATTTGTCATTAAAGAATAGGTAGTGCTCCTGCCAAGACATCTTGGGAGGGTAAAGATGATGATTAGGAAATAGAAAGTGTATGCATTTAATATGATAAGGAATCTCATAGTTTAAAATTCTTCATTTTGACAATTTCTCACTTGAATGTCAGAAATACTCAAAGTGTCTGTGACATAAACACTGATGTTTTTATTTAGGAATGGCTTAGATCTACAAGCAGAAAATTTAATCTAACTTCAAATTTATTACCTGAGCACTTTAGTGCTGGCAGTTTTACCTCCAGTACCTTGTTCTCAGGAGCATATTAACTAACTTGGTAACATCGGCAAAATGATTTGAAGATGAAAAGCGTTATACAAATGCTAGTTACTTCAATTATTGGATTATTGCAGACTGAAAACCTTAATTTTGGGGGGGAAAACATGAATCGGGAGGAAACTGGTTATATGTTAGTGGTAAAAGTAGAGGAATTAATGTAATTCTGAATGACTGAAACGGTCTCTTATTGTGTTTCCCATTATGATCCTACAGGGCATGTTTTTAATCTCCATCTGGTTTTCACAGAATCATGGAACCATAGAATAATTTGGGTTGGAAGGGACCTTTAAAGGTCATCTAGTCCAACTCCCCTGCAATGAACAGGGACTAGATCAGGTTGCTCTGTCACTCAAATGACTTACTACTATTATTTGTGTCATTGCGGTGTCTTAACACTGTAACAGGATCTCACTGTCAGACACTCTGCAGCCAAAAGGGTTTTGTGACCCAAAGAACTTACATATGAATAGTTGAATAGCCATAAAATGGGAGACATCAGAGAGATGCAGATGAATTTGAAACAAAGGCACCTACATCATGCTAGATGTGGCTTATCAAAATAGTTGCTCATCTCATCTGAGTTTGGGGATTCACTGTGGAAACCTATATATGACCTACTCACCTTAACTTCTTTTTTAGAGCAGTGGGAGAAAGAGATATCTCTTGGCAGGCAACTATACTGACCTGTTTTAAAAGCTGACTCAAAAATGAAGCAGATCACGCCCTTGAAATGGTTTTCTCTCCATTGACTCCAATGGGAGTCCAGCTCTGTGTCCAGCCACTGTCAAAACATCTTGCAAGCATCTGACTACAAGACAGTTTGGAAGAAGACTGGAAGAAGGATAATGCAGTAGTCCCATGGATGTTTAAAGCTCTGGAATGATTCTTCATTTGCACTACTGTAAACTGAATCAATCTGAGGCTGATTATACACAAGAACCATAAAACCAAATGGTGACTGCATAGCGTAGGTCTGGGGCTCTGACTGTGTGACTTGTGTTGTCTGTGATTAATTACTATAAGTAGCTTTGATGGAAATGATTCATAAAAGCCAGGCAGCTGGTGTATTAATGTATTTTATTCTACAAGAACTAGTAAGTACCCCTTAAGACACTGTAAAAACACAAATGACACTGTTTATGGGTTTGTTGTCTCTCAGTTTGTTTTAAAGATTTTCCATGAAAAAGGAACTGTCCCAAAGTGTAAGCCTCAGCCATGGGTGGCTATAGGTTCATAAGATGGATATCTTCGTAGAAGATGTTTAGGTATCTCTACCTGCTTTCAGGACATTCCAGTTCTAATTTTAGATTGTGCTGGCCTTACCCCACTAGATTCGAAGAGAAATTTGCTTCCAAGGCAAATCCAGCTGCTGGGATCTACTTCACAGTCATTAGCTTGCTTTTCTGTATATTAGTGTTTCCTGTTTTGTTGGTTCTTTGAACAAAAACTATCAGTGAGGCATGACGGAAGAGTAATACCACCTGTGGCCAGAAGGCTGAGAAAGAGAATGGTGATGTTCCTGCTGCTGACAGCCTTTTGGTATTTTCTTGTTTACTATAAATGCTTGAGCTGCTGTTTCAGGATCTAAGGCTTTCCTGATACAAATCTCAGGAGTTTTCAAAAGGAGTTTCATTAGAGTTAAATGCCTTTGATTCTCCTGCATATACCACTGATTTGTCACAGGAGACTTGAATGGCTACATGGGCTGTGGGGTCTGTTGTCTAAGCAGTCACATCAGTACATACCCTGACTGACAGCAGTAGTCAACAGAAATAAATATCTGAAGGAAATAAGAGGTGTTCTATCAGACTTTGATCACAGATGAAGTTAAAGCCTTCAAGCAGTACTGAATGTCACAGCATTTTCTATGACGATGACTCAAAGGAAGGTCTGTGTGTTACCTCCTCCCTTGAATCAAGATAAATATCTTTGTGATTTGTTGGCAAATAGTTAATGCAGTCTGACTCTTTCTCACTTGGTTACTCTCTGTCTTCTGCCTTTTCTAGGTTTTGGCATAAACTGTAGAATATGCTGAAGCAGATGATAGAAAGAACTCAACAAGTAGTCATAATTTAAAAATTCTTTGTATCTACCCATAAATTGGTCTTTCATATTTCAAAGGCCAATAAATTTATTCAGAGCATGAAAGACAGAGGTATTCTTTTTCCAACTAACTTCAGAGTGTTCTTGTCACACAGGAGAAGAAGTCTGAAAATCTGTTTTAGAACATTTAACTTTAAGGTCTCCAGAGAAGGGACGATTCTTCATGTCACTGTTTGACTTTCTGTTCAAGATTTACAGTCCTGAGAGATTTAAGCGTCCTCAGCAAGACTATTTGGAGTTGCTTACTGCAATTTTTCTATTGTACCCAGTATGACAAGGTCTACATCCTAAGTATCATTTTCCTTGCTGTAAAAAAGAGAGTTAGCTGTAACACTAATAGTCTGAAGAAAGTACACTGAACAAAAGGAGCTGAGCTCTTTTATTAGTACTCCTCCAAAGAAATCTAATCAGGCTGGCATGGATGTTATCCTGTTGAGCACAACAACCAAGACAAAGTTAACACATGCCAATTTCTACTGCTGGTCAAGAAAATATTTCTGCTGAAATCTTGGAAACAAATATGGCTCATTGTGTGTATTTCCCAAGCCAATTCCTTGCTCTCAGAAAAAGTAGGACACACAAAGTAGGGCATTATTTGCACAATTGATGTATTTGTGCTCACATGGACATAGGATGGAATTGGAGCTAATGCCTTTGGGTCTTCTACCTTATTCAAATCACCATGGCCCAAATGTTGACTAAACATAAACACGTGCCTATTTACATAAATGTGTAGACACATATCTCCATCCTCATCTCAGAGTCTAGGGTCCTATCTGCCACGTGGAGGACTCTCATCCTGCTGGTTATCACGTATACAATGGGTGCCCACACTGCAGGTTCAAGAAGTTCACAAGATTCCTCCTTATTTTTCTAGTCCCTTTTCTGATCACCTTCATCTGTTCAAGTCACATATTCATCTGTTGTCAAGTCACAAAGTTGCACAAAGAAGCCTACTCTTGAGAAACCAGTGTTTCTGTGTACAACGCCTGGTGCAGAGGATGCCTTCCACGTCCAGGGTGTGCAGCCAAGGGACAATGCAGTATGACAAACCTTAGTCTTTCCTTTCCCTCTTCCTCCCCTTCGCGTGGCCTGATAAGGGTTAAGATGAATTGCATAACCTGCTTGGGAAACCAGATTTACTCTTAATCCCTGGTGTGGGGATAATGCCAGAGGGGTTCTCTGGAAGGCAGGAGACTTGGCAGGTGGATCTCCCAGATCTGCTGCAGCGGGGTCATCCACCCCACCTTCTACAGCCTTCAAGGATGAGAGGATCATCTTTCCAGGGAATAGCAACCACAGCGCAGAGCTGTGCTTAACACAGATGGTCCCATTCCTGAATTTCCCTGTGAAGACTTGTTGCTGAGCATTTGGCACTTGGCTGCAATGACTAATGCACATATACAGCAAGAGTGGAAATATTGTCCCAGTGTGACCAACATAACGGCAGAGGGCACTCACTGATTCTTAATCTTTCACCTTTCAGCACACCCCACTCACCCAGACACTGCTGCATAATTGGAGTAGAGCTGCTCCTGGGGTAGAGGGTTTATAAAAGCGTAATTCCTGATTTATTACTGCACATGTTGAGGTACAGTTTTTCAGTGGGGTGTCGCAGATCCTATCAACCAATTTGCATCATCAGTAGAGGGGGAGTCACATGAAGGCATCCAACAATATGTTAAAAATGCTGTCATTTCTGTTTCTAACCACTGCATGCTTTCCTGTTTATTTTTCCTGTGTTCTATCAAAGTCTGCTGTAATGCAAATCTGGCCATTCTGTTATTTGTGTTTAGCAGCAGGATCTCCAGGTTAGTTCCCTGCTTGACGCTTTACGTTAATCCACTTTCTGGTTGGAAAAGATGTGAAATTTACTCAAGAATGAAATTGTATTCCACATCGTTACACTGTTCTCATTAAATCTATTATTTCCACATCATCGCCCAAGAAAATACCCGATGCGAGAATCCTCTGAGAGTTCACTTCCCTAATTCACAGGACAATTACAAAATTGTTTTTGCCACAGTGGGAAATGTTGACTGCTGGGTCACTTAAGTTCTTGTAGTGCCAGCTAATAAAAAAGAGCACTATTTCTCCTTGCAGAACTAGAATGCAACAATGCAGCCAGAGGATATGAGAGGGCTTTAATTTGACCTTTTTCCTTTGTTTCATTGTTTCATTTTCTTTCATTCTGGAAGAAAATAAGTTTTCTAGGATAAATAATGAGACCTATTTGTGGGTTTTTTTTCAAGGTTGCTGTCTTTGTGTTAAATGAAAAAAAAATATTTTTAAATCAAGCATCCCATTTGTGTAACTAGATTGCAGCATAATATAGATGAAGTATGATCCCCCAAAACTATTTTATTCCAGCATCCTCCTGATAGAGAAGGAAACCTTCTCATATAATCTTTTTAAAAGCATATTGACACATATAAGAGTTTTAACAACAAACATGGGATTTTCTCTTTCCACATTCTCTTTCGTTCTGTGCTAGTTATGAAAATATGCACAGAAATGTCTTCCTGCCTGTCACAAAGATTTGAGCATTTTTGATAGTATTAAAAATGGCTGAGTAACCCCTCCACAAAAAGCTGAAGAAACTTCAAGCAGCTGTGTGGACTGCAGGCTAATCTGTGTTACTCTGAGCAGGAACACAATCAGCAAAAACACTTATATGTCCAGATGAAGTAAATGGCAGAATCTAGCTTACTGCTTTGGATGAAGAGTCAGGGCAGCTTTGAGGATTTTTGGACATCTCATCTTAAATTCTCAATGTCCAGGGCTGTGCTGGAAAAATATAATCTGGGTAGAGAGCCTGCGGGATAGTAGTACGCAAATATGGAAGGCTGCGGTCCTTGCATTTGACATCCATATGAGAACTACTTGTCTCAGTGTTGCTTGTAGAGACAAACATAGTATTAAGCTGAACTTCATCTCAGTTTAAAATAAACAACTTTGCAGAACGCTGTGTCTCTGCCAATGTCTGTAAAAGCAGTCTTAAGTGACTGTTCTGATGGAGTCTCTGTACTGTGAGTCTCTGACACTGGGGAAGATCTTTGATACTTAATTAAGAGAATGAGAAGGTTATTTGCTTCTTTACAATTTGCTCTTAAACATATGAATTACTGAAGCAAGTAACCTTCCCAAGGACACCTGGGAAATGTCGTCCCCCTGTACTCGGCACTGGTGAGGCCCCACCTTGAACACTGTGTTCAGTTTTGGGGCCCTCACTACAAGAAGGACATTGAGGTGCTGGAGCGTGTCCAGAGAAGGGCAACGAAGCTGGTGAGGGGTCTGGGGGACAAGTCTGATGAGGAATGGCTGAGACAACTGGGGCTGTTTAGTCTGTAGAAAAGGAGGCTGAGGGGAGACCTTGTCGCTCTGTACAACTACCTGGAAGGATGTTGTAGTGAGGTGGGGGGTGGTCCCTTCTCCCAAGTAACAAGTGATAAGACAAGAGGAAAAAGCCTCAAGCTGCACCAGGGGAGGCTCAGATTGGATATTAGGAAAAATTTCTTCACTGAAAGCATTGTCAAGCATTGGAACAGGCTGCCCAGGGAAGTGGTGGAGTCACTATCCCCAGAGGAATTTAAAAGATGTGTAGATGTGGTGCTGAGGGATATGGTTTATTTGTGGACTTGGTAGTGCTGGGTTAACGGTTGAACTCGATGATCTTAAGAGTCTTTTCCAACCTAAATGACTCTATGATGCTATGATTTGCCTTATTACTGTTTGTGGATATAAGGTCTGTTCTCTGTATGCACGCTTAAATAAAGGTAGTAATCATGTATCATGTAAATGCAGTGACTTAGCTTGGGTGTTTGCAAGACTAAGCATTAGCAAAGACTAAAAAGATTAAAAAGAAGGTGAAGAAAAGTTAATAATCATAAGGCTGTCCAGCATTTCTTTATCAGGAGTTATATAAATAGCAGGAGAGAAAATGCATACATTTCATCTGAGTTAATGTGAAAACAGTAATATTTCTGAAACATATTTATTACCATGAAAGATCTGCCCTATTCTTGCTATATAGATATATATACTCACTTTCACTAGTACGAGATGGTAATTTTTGTTTTTTACCCAATTAAATATTCTTATATGGCAGTCAAAGTTGAATAAAGAGATATTTAAAAAAAAAAAAAAACAAAAACAAAAAACAAAAACCATCAGCCACCTTTATAACCACTTCAGTGCTGGGGAGCTAATAAAGAAAAAGTGTTTTAAATTGTGCAGACTGCTCAGGTGTACTCAGTGATGATTTTCAAGAAACAGACTATTGGTGTAATACATACTGCCCAATCCCTGAAACTAGTTTATTCTTCGTGAATTCACGCTTAATACTAAATATATTCCCAACAGAGTGAAACACTTACATACAGAAAGCAGCAGGTGAACTACTATCAACACCTTGTCGTGAAAGAGAATTTGTGCTAATTTTTCCTCATCCGCCATAGAATTATCTGCTTTATTATTCATATATGTCATATTTCTTTTGATGCTGCTGGTATCATAGTCAGCATGCATTTCTACAATTAGGGGAGCTGCCTGCAGAAACCCTGCGATCATGATTTTTTTAGGATTTTTTTCTTACTATTGCTGAAAAAATGCTGTCTTAGCCCTTATCTACCTTTTTGTTGTTTCCAAAACAGTTGTTTTAAGTTAAAAAAAAGAAATCCAGATTCTTTTAATCAGTAATAATATATAGTCACGATGTTGGTAGGACAGGGAATGTTTTGTTTCTGTGATGGGTTGACCTTGGCCACCAGCTAAGTCCTCACGCAGTTGCTCGCTCACTCCCATAGTGGGATGGGGGAGATAATCAAGAGGGCAAAAGTGAGATAAACTTCATGGATCAAGATAATGACCCAGTGAAATAAATCAGGAAGGGAAAAAACCCCAAACCCCCAAAAAACAGCCCAAACCCAAAACAAGTGATGCAATGGCAGTCACTTACCACCTCCCAATGATGCACAACCCATCTCCAACTAACATCTGCTTTGGGTAAAATTGCCCCCTAGTTTTGTTGCTACGCACGACATTGTATGGCATGGAATATCCCTTTGGTCAGTTGGTTTAGTTGTCCTGGCTGCGTCCTCTCCCAGTTTCTTGCCCACCCCAGACTACTCACTGGTGGGGGCAGAGTGAGAAACAAAGAATGCCTTGATGATGTGTCCAGCAATAGCAAAAACACTGGTGTGTTACCAACACTGTTTTGGTCACAAAGCTAAAACACAGCACCATTTGGACTGCTGTGAAGAAAATTAACTCCATCTCAACCAGACCCAATACAGTTTCTTTAGAAAGGTGAAAGCACCTCAAGATGTTTAGAAGTATTTTAGGACTTCTAAGACTTGAGAACAGATTACCACAGGTAATGTAGGACTTTGTCAAATACCTACATGTGGAAATACACAGGAATAGGATATACATTTCAGCATGGGTATTTGTATAAGAAATAGTTATGAGGATGGCAAGTAAGTGTAAAGACCATGAAAATTTGTCTCTAAGAGGTATTGTACAAAGGCAGCAAAACCTAATCTCTCAAAATGCCTCTGTTGTGAGTACTGTGGATGGAAACATGATGTGAATCTTTTCAGAAGAACAAGGCATGACCAGCTTTAAAAACCTCCATTGCACTTTGCAGTCTGGGGACTCACAGAAACCAAGAAAGATGTTTCCCCAAAACTCTGTAGAAGTAATGCAGCATCCCACTTCACATCAGAGGGCACTTGTTAGAGGTTCATCGAGGGCACTCTACCAACCCTCTTCTCTAAAATATTCATGGGTTTTGGCTGACTAGCAAGATTTTAGTATTAACACTCACAGGGAAATTATTGAAAAACAAATTTTGGTAACAGCAGCCAATTCATCTTGAACTCCAGAGATCGTTCAGAATTATTCTTCTCATATAAAGTAGACTTGGATTCCTTAGTCAGTAGTAGATGTCTTTTCACAAGGCTTGGGACTCCTTCCACCTTTCTTGGTAAAACACATGTAAATGGATTAAATACTCCACAGATTGTACTAGCTGTGCGGTATTAACGGACAGAGTTGTTGAAGAAACAGAGAAGTATCTGAACTTTTGAGAATCTCACTGAAGGTTAAAGGTCCTGAACGTTTCTTAGCATATCTCAGGTTTTGCTTTCCCAGATTTTTAAAACTGAAGAGACTACTCTTTTCCTCTTTAAGGAAAAAAATGTGATCACATCAAACCCTCATGTTCTTATTCCATTCTGCTTTAGTCCTTCCTCTGAGGCAATACTGCTGACTTCAAAACCTAGTCTCTGAATTTAATTAGTTCTGTCTGAGGAAAGGCTGTGTAATAAAGACACAACTTGATGAGAAACTTCTATATTGTACAGAAAGTTATATGTGAAACAATAATATACTCCCTGTTGCAGAAAGAGTGAATGTTTCAATCTTTCCCCCACTGCATATAACAAACTAATTCTTCAGTAGTTTTGTACAGATACTGATTAGTTTATGGTGGTTTGGTGGAGTTGAGCAAATCCTTCTTTCTTTTGCCAAAATCTGTTACTTTTTCCAATCAATATCTAAATCAGAAATCTAGGGAAGAATGCTGCATATATGCTGGTAGTTCACTCATCCTCCTTTGAACAGCAATGTCCCACTAGAAAAAACTCCATGGGAGTTTTCAAATCTCTAGCAAAGTTCATTAAAAATAACCTATTCAAAGCTTTTCATACACTCTGTATGAACAGACAATTTACACTTCATCTTAATTTTAATTTTTTGAATATTTTTTTCTTCTAAATTTCAGTAACACATCGGGTGCTGCAGAGTACTAAGGAAGCTGCTTGGAAATGCTTTTCATATTCTAAATAAGGAAAGCCCATAAATATTTTAGTACTGGAGGTTTTTGCAAATGCTGTTTTTTACCATGCCTAGTAAATTCCAGCTTCTGCATATTGCACTCTCCAGGGTGACATGCAATATGTCAAAAATATTTCTGCCAGATTTTGCAGGTCGTAAAACATAGTGATTCGAAATGGTTGATAGACTGGAGGTCTTAGTAAAGCTAAGTGAAAGGAGGGTAGTGAAAACACATGTTTTCTTTCAGGTTCCACACATGTATTTTTATCTTCACAGTTACATTTTATCTAACGTTTGCTAATGACCAGTTAATGTTTGTAATGTTGACTGAGGAACCCAAGAAAGCGTTAGAACTCAAGGTAGGTTAAACAGACTCAAATTTATCTGAAAATTTAAGTCAATTGAGAAATATGTTCTGTCAATATTGTTAATAAATTGACCCATTTTATAAAATAAAGCTGTTAAATTATTTACTAAAATCATATGAAGCAACGTAGGCTGGCTTGAAGGGGATCTGCAGTAACTACAGTCACAGCTCTGTATGGCCAAACCGCTGCTTGTATTGCAATGTCAAAGGAACCCTTAGCAGGATATATATAAGAGGATGAGGTTTATAACGATATGGTCTTTCATTAGAAATTTACAACACCACCTGGTTTGATTAGTTGTAGACAGAAAGGGTTTTACTGGTAAATCAAGACATATGAAATATGCTACTAGCAAGGCAATGCTTGTAGGAGATGAAGTACTTTTCACAAAATCAGATAATACATTTGGGGGGAAAAAAAAATAGCTAAACAAGCCAAACAAGAGATTTAAAGACAAGTTGGTGTGTCTGAACATTTTGTCCTTTTTTTTCCTAACTGTAACAGTCTCGTAAAGGTTATTACACCTTCTTACAAACACTGCCATGTTGGTATCCTTAGGCCAGTCTGCCATAACACCTCTTACTAAGATTTCTAGGAGCTGTATAATTTTCAGGTAGTGCGAGACTTCCCAGCTTATAACAAGAAGTCTTGTAAATCCATTGTAACTGTCTTTTGAATCTAGTGGAGAGTAATTAAAATGGGAACTGAGGAAATGTCATCATTTCTTACCTTTGGTGTACCCTGTGCTTCCTGGCAGTTTTCTTACTCAAAAAAAAAAAAAAAATCTTACTTAAAAGGATGCAAAAATCTCTTCTGTTCATGATACCAATGCACATGAATCTGGAAGAGATCCCTCCACTGTCACCTATTCATAAAATTCATGTATTTCCTCAAAGTATACGATGTTCAGGACAGTGCGCTAATGCCTCTGAAATGCAAGCATAAATTTTTAACTCTAAATTTGTGACTTACGATTATTCTGTATTGCCTTAAAGACCCCTGCAAATATACCAGAAACATTATTTTGTGTTTTGATCCAGTCTTTAGATAGAAAATATTAGTTCATAACTTAAATCCTCTCCCATACAAGAAATGACTTTCAAAAATCTAATAAAATCATTTTATTAACGGGGAGTAATAGAATAAATTATTTCTTAGGAAATAGAGCAGAAATACTTCTCTTGCTGTCTTTTTAACAGATCTTGGCATGTATTTGAAATTCAGCTGTGGTTTTGGTAGAAAAAAAGTGTAGAACTTATCAAGCATGTTTGGTAAATATTTAAAGTATGGGTTTACAGCTTATCACTTAGATATCACAGTTGAGGAACTCAAAGTATAATTACTAAACCGCACTTTTTTTTACAAGTTCATTTATGCTGTATGCAACACCCAATATATATAAAAGGCTTGTTTGGAACTGTACATTCATAATTCTTGTGAATCCTTAAGAAAAACAAAACCATAGCTAATCAATGCTGTTTTGTCCCCTTCTGCTGACGTTTCCTTGTGTTTTCTACTGTAGTTCCACAATTAGGCGTCTTGGTAGTAGTATAGATAATTGACTTTTCACTCCATGGTGAACTGTTGTACTCATGCAACAGTTCACAGGAGTTTTCACGTATTTAACTTTGAAAAACAACTTTTCAATATGCAGAGTGGGAAATAAATAAAAATTCACAAAAATATCTCTAAAATCGTATCCTAATAATGTCCTATCCAATGAAGTTTATGAAATTATAAGCAAAGGCATTATCGTCTTTTCTAGTACATCCCTGTCACAGTTCTGACACGGGTTCCTCTTCACTCTTTCATCTGTTTCCCTTATTGGGTCCTTTACCTAAATTGGTTCAGCAACCTATTTAGTATCCCTGTGATTTTCTCAGTTGCTCTACTATGAAGACTGATTTGATGTAAAAGTTGAATAAGCCCTATATTTTTAAGTGCTGCGAGTACACAGCAGGCATACATGATCGGAGACTCACAGAATCTGTATCATGCAGGTTAGTTTTCAATTAATGACCACTGGAGTGTTTATTTTAGTGTGACGGTTTTGATTTTAACTTTGTTCCTTTATTCAAGGAAGTAGTCTTCTGTTCTGCTTCTGGTGTTGGTTAATGGAAGAAAAATATTTTAAACATTTGAGGGAAAAATTTTTCATAGGGTAAGACAATGTCATGAATGTAGAAAACATCTGGTAAGGATCTGTTATTTTAGGTAATGTTTTTTTTATAGGGGAATTTATTAATAGATAATTTTTTACTTTACGTATTTAAATCATTTCACAAGTACTTAATACTATCATGTTCAACGCATAACAAACCTAAATCAAATAAATTTGGTTAATACAGCAGAAAAAAACTTAATTAAACAACATATTTTAATGGCCTCAAATTTGGGGGGGGGGGGCATGAATTAAAACTTTGGATGATTTTCCTCAACATTCCCATTGAGTGAAATCTTCCAAAGTTTTAATCTGTGGGAATTTTAGTTTAAATTTCAAAAATTCCATTTGGAAGGGATGCCATGATGCTGAATTAGCTCTGTCACACTCTTTCCACAGCGTGTGGATTATTACAACTACAGCAGCAAGATGACGCAGGGACTAATTTTCACTTGTAACCGAAGCAGGAGGCGCTTGGTAGAACCTCACTGGATGTGGCCCTTGGTTATTGTACGATTTGGAAATGTCAGGATTGCTGCCTCTGGCAAACAAGGGGCTACCTACAAATCAGTGACAGGAAAAGCTATGCCTAATGAGGTCTCATTCACATGGGAGAAGCTGAGGATGCCACTCGTTGCATTCTGCTATTACCTTGGTGGTGAAATACTCAGACCAGCTTAACAAGACACATTCAGATTTCCCTCGACTGTTCAAAACCATTCAGTACTTTCTACAGCAACAAGGTTTAGCGAGTTAGGCAATTTAAATATACGTGTTGCGGGCAAAGGAAATTTAATAGTTTATTTTATTTTTTTCCTGGGAAATAAAATTGATAATTTCAATCTGGTAATTGTATCTGGGATGAAAGAAATTAAATTTGGACCTGACTTTTAAAAAGCTCTTTTATAAAAAAATGCAAATCTTATAAATTCAAGCCTCTACTGTCAAAATCTCAGCAAAGCTCTCACTTGAAGAAAGGCTGCTTGTGCCCACATTGCTGCAGACAGGTTTGGAGTGCATTGCAAGGTGCTTTCTTCTGTGGACAACAATACAACCCATGAACCAAAACTTTGCTGCCCTGAGATTCTTTTACACAATATTGCCTCGTCAGTCAATTTGTAGGCGTTTTAAAAAGGTTTTCCCCAGCTGCTAAACTTTCAAGGGGCATCAGATACTGCTTGCAATATTTTATGACCTGGGTTAGCATTAAGTGAATTTTCACAACATTTCTAGACCAAAGAATGACATTTTTGTGGATGGGTTCCACATCCATAAGAGTCAGTTCATTTCCCACAGGCCAGGGAGCATCTGTGAGACTGTAATAACTCTCAGTCACCGTTGAATGGGCCTGAATTTGACCCAGATGTGGAAAGGTTTTTACTTTTCATTAGAAAACTTCTGAGTGTGTTTTTTTCACAGCCTCTTAGTATCTATTTCCATTACCAGTTGCTTAATTCCACTCTTGTTTCTGCTAATTGAAACTGCATGCAAGTAGAATATAAACGTCTGTATTGTGAGAATCCTGGTAACTGCAAAGAACAACAAAAAATACCACAAACCAGGAAATATTGGGGCAAGAAAAAACTGAGCTTTTTTTTGGTTTCCCACCTTCACTGAAAAGGCACAATAATATAAAACAGAACAATTCTGTGGTATATTTCTTTTGTGTTCTAACAGTGCATATTGTTTTGAATGGATACTACGAAAAGTGGTTAAGCAGAGAAAAACTGTTGAATGTGAAGTTCTAATTGTTATGTGTTAGGCAAAACCAACAAATGTAATGACTAATCCTTTGCAAATGTAATGACTATTACCTTGCTCATCACGGGGAAATTGAACCCATGACCTACAGGTTTAGAACATGCATTTACAGCGTCCAGGTTTTTAATGAATAAAATCTCACAGTCATATTTTCTTTTTTCTTCTACTTCTTTTTGTTTACTTTCTAAAAATTTAAATTTGTATAATGCAAGATTTTCTGCTTTGCCTCAAGAAAAAAAATAGACAAATATTTTTAAAGTATATTTCATAAAACAAATAGGCAATTTCTGTCAGGGATAGTTGGCTTTGTCAAGTTCCCTTCTGGACCACTGTATTTATAAAGGGATCAACAGTCTGGTTGAGGGATTTTTATATAACCTAGGGAATAAAAAGGGAAATAGTTCCCAATGTCCCATTTTCCATCATTTGGAAATCGCTATGGTATACAATGTTTTAGACTGACATGAAAAATCCTGTCTCTGTGGTCAAATCAGTGTGCACTGAACACTGAACCTTTGGAAACCTGTTTTCTTGGAGCTTCAGTAATCTGTTCCTCTACCGGATGATGATTTACATTGTTCTTTATTGATCTATTTCTGCACTTTTCTGTTTGAAAGGTTGCTTAAAGAGAACTTGTTTTGAAACTGTGTCTAAGTCATCTTCCCCCTAAGAGTTCTGCTAGAGAAATTTTGTGCACCGCAGTGAAAAAAACGGGTGATATATTAATAAAATTATGTGCCTGCCTGTGGCATTTTTCAGAAGCGCTGTAAAAATTCTCATTGCTCTTTGCACTTCTTATGCTCTGAGGAAAGATGATCATGTGCTTTAGATCAAAGCTTTAAAAAAGGTTACAAAAGTCTCAGCAGACACCTGATCCCTCATCAGTTTAAGCAAGAATGAGTTATATAGCAAGGCATTTCCATTTCTTCAGCCATTTCAACATATGCAGATCAGAACTTTTTCATAACAGGCATATTACAATGTCCATAATATATTAACTATTTGTATAATAAAGGTTTGGTATATTTTATATGAGGTCATTTGCACTATTATTTTCTTATTGGGCTTATGCTGGTGTTTCATGGAGGGCTGAAGGGCTGCAGTGTTGATAAACTTTCTGAATTTTCAGCATTGTTCCTGCTCTGTGAATGATCTGGTGGCAGTTTTATTACAGAGCATTATGTGAATTGCAGCAATTGTGTACAAAACAATTTGCATTCAAGCTTTTTTTTTTTTTTGACTGGACAAAAGCTGCATAGATAAAGGACTGGTACAGGACCAAGTTAGTACCGGCTTTTTTCTGGGTATGTATAATATTGTAGCATTCTAATTTCTGATCAACTCTTTCCACCTATGGCAGGAAGTTCATCCAAGGGGTATTTTGATTTAGAAAGGCTGAAATAAGTATTTCCTCTCTTCCAGGCAGAATGCTGTGTGTATTCACTAAGGCCAAGGGCAAAGACAGGCCACGTGTGCTCCCTCCCCCATGTGCACCCTGATCTTCCTTTCCTGCAAGCACTCAGATGATGAAAACTGGCTTCTTCTTAACTTTAGATGATTAATTTTTCATCACTATGTTCTGCCCCTTGGTCTCCGTCATGACAGAGTAGACGGAAATACTGGCTGAACAGTTTCATACAAAAGAAAAAAAGTAATTTGCTCATGCATCACTGTTATTTAAAGCCTTATTACATTTCAGGTACCTCTGATTACCAAAATGTCTGAACTGATATTTTTTTCTCTTGGCTAAAGCTAAGATGTACTACTAGTAAGGAAATGATTTTACAGATCTGCTTTCTGACTTGGAATTCTTCTCCCCTTCACACCTGACACAGAAATTTTATAACAAATACCTGCAAATAGAGAAATATCTCTTCAATTTTTGACTGCAAATTTATTTTGCTGACCTTGTAATATATCCTTTTTCTCTCAAATTAAAACATTTAGAAATACTTCTGTTCTTGATCTCCAATACACAATCTGGAAGCTACAAGCTCATGTCATCTGTCTTTGGAATGGTGATTATCAGGGTTCGAGACTACATCTTGCATACATTCACCAAGAACTTGCTCTTACTTCTTAAAGCTAGATTCCTCACAAAGCCTTACCTGATGTTGTTATCTTTCCTAACACATGTTCTACTGTTGTCAGTGAAGTGCAATTCTCTAAAGAAAAGTATTTTTTTGATAGGGAGGGAGAAAATTAAGCATATAGTTTTATAGTAAAATAGCTATTCAGTGATGTGTACTGTTCCAGAACTTTATACTTGTGCTATAAAGTTAAATGCCTTACATGCAGGTTAGTGCTTTTTTTATGTTTTCAATATGTTCAGAGTGATCTTTCCCTTCCCTTGTATCTTGGGAAGTCCAACCAAGTTGTCTCTTCGGTTTGTTTCCGCTGCAGAATGTTATAAAAATACTTCCACCTTCCGCCTGTCCTGTGTCAGTCGTTCCAGAGCAGGTGGAGCTGTTTGCTCTTGGATGAGTTCCAAGACACTAGCTTGATTTCTGCAGATAGATGCTCGTTTCTCACAGTTGTCTTAATTCACCAGGGGAGACCTTAAAACTGTGGAAAAAACTGAACCTATGAGCTTTTTGGTTGATTTTGTCAGGTCAGTTCCTAGCCATTATCAAGCAAAGAATGGACCTCAAATCTGATTTTGATTTGCTGATGTGTGTCATGTGCTCAGCATTGGCCACATCCCCGCATATGGTTGGGATTTTCATCTCTGTGCTTTGGGCAGCAGGCGTAAGAAGGGTTGTTTTGGACATCCTGCAGCCTTACTGCATTACTAAGCCCATGGCTTCCCCTTTGGTTTTCCTTTAAGGAACACCCCTGGGAAGAATTTATGGCAATCTCTCCTGTTGCTTCAGATATTGACCTTCCTCTTCATTCTCCATTGGCTCCTGTGGTTTATGAAGTCAAGATGTAGCTCTACTTGATTTTTGAATGATTTGGCTAATCGAGGGTTTATTCACCCTTCTGAAATGGTTGTCAGTGGTGATAGATTGGAGACACAGTCTGTCACTAGCTTAGTAAGAGATATCAGTCATTTCTCAAAGTCCTTTTCTTTGAACATTGTAATTATTTTATGCTTGTTTTTCTTGGCATAGATGATATCTCTGCAGATAAGAAGCAGGTGTCAAAATGAAGATCTCAGTTTATCTGAAAATAGAAGTAAAGCCAAACATATTTTCTACTCTCATTTGACAGCCAAGTCCATAGCTTCATAATTAAGCTGAATATCCCGCTATCCTGATAAGTGTATTTTTATGAAAAAAACTCAGCATATACTTTTAGCACTTTTCTCAGTTTGGTTTGACTTATTTCATAGAAGGCAGTTGCATAGCTTGTGGGAAGTAGGACAGAATATTTCTGTCTGCATGTTCTTTTTCTACCATGTTCTTAATATTGCTGGAATATGTTCAATGACTGGAATATCTGTGTCCATTTTTCACCTCTGTTGCTTGATGTGTCATTAAAGCAATTACTAGTTTATGCCTATGACGTAATGAAGATTCCATCTATTACACTTGCTTGCATGTCACTTTTCAAGGTTTACAATGGTTTAATAATAATTCTTCAATAGCTTTCTGATTTGTTTTGTCAAAATTTGAGTTTTTGCTGTGGTGTATAATGCATTTCAGTGTATAATGCAATCAGTACAGTTAAACATCTGTCTTCAGAATAATTATGATTCTATTATTCAATTATCTCAAAGTCAGCATGCATTGGAATGAGATTCTCAAAGACATATTTGTCTTTAAAAAGGCTAATTTTTCTATGTCATGAAGGGGCAATCTATTATCCTTGTATATATTATACAGGTATCAAAGGTTATTATTCATTTTTAAAAGTCCAGTCCAAAAGATTTGGAAAGATAGGGGGAAAGCTCATCAAGACTCCTGTTTCCTATCACTTATCTGTAGTGAACTGTGCACCCATGCCACTCAGGTGTATTTCTTGATTGGTTGGGGCTCTTTTTGCATTTATTTCCTCATATTCTCTCAGGTACAGCTGTTGTATCTTTCAAATGTTTCCAACTCTGCAGAAACATATATATAATTGTTTCAGGCAAACTTTCATCACTTGCACATTTTGGTCTCTGGAAAATATTTGTGCCTGTCTTTAAACACTCTCCCTCAGCTTGCTTCATCAACATTATAAAGAGTTAAGGTGCCTAAGAAATGTTAGTTCTGATGTCTCACCTTAAAGGGTGCCTTTTTAGCTCTACTAACCACCAAGAGAGCACAAGTTGGCTAGCTCAGTTGGTGGGTTCAGCTCTTTGTATGTTGTAAATAAATACCTTCAAAGGGAGAAATCTCATCTGTGTGTCCTCACAATTAATTTCTTTTCTTTTTTCTTAATTTTCTTTTGCCACTAGCCTGTGTGTTTCAGAACCTCTCCATAACATCCAAAACAGCTTTTCTAGAGAGGAGCGTTAGCATTCCCTTCTGAGGCAGTCTAAGGAGACTTTTAACATAGACTAGTTATGCAATCAATAATTTCTTGGAACATATAGCATAACTGCAGTTCAAATGCAAATGTTAGAGCGGAATATCTATTTTTACTTTCTGGGAGGTAGAAGTTCATTCAAAAACATCTGTGGAAATAATGACAGTCAAAGCTTCTAGGCTGGTATGATAGAGATCTTTACACTCAAGCAATAAAACTGAATGTCTTGACATGCTGCTGAGTGTTTCTTTCCAATTATGCTCATATCACTGTTTTCCATCTGCTAGAGCATGTGTAGCTGACATCTTTTCTTCTTTTTGCTAAATTCTTTCCTTTTTCCACAATAAGAAGAGCACACACCCTATATATACTTCTCTACGGAGCAGTCTTCCTTCATTTTTCAAAGCAGCAGTACTAGGACAGACAGGTAACATTTATTTTATTCTGGAATACTGTTTGCTGAAGCTCCTCTTTTTCCAAGGTCTGTATTTCTTCCAGTGGAGTACCGAATCAGCAGGTGGCTCTTTCCTTTATTTGTAGCCTCTTTTGAAACACTTGGATAACCACAGTCTGATATCTCTTTGCATTTGCAGATGTGTGTCGTCAGGAGTACTGCATTTGGACTTATGTCACCAATTTGAAATAAAATAAATTTGCGAAGTTATTTTCAAAATTATGTTATCTTTAAAAGCAGGATTATGTAAATCTTCCTTGACATGTAAAATAGAATTGAAAAGAAAAAAAATGGTGTTAAATATTTCTCCTTCCAGTGGTTATCCTTGTGTGTAGTCAACACAGACTGTGAGACATACCCAGTCTTTTCACAGATATTTTAGTTCTAGCAGTGCATATCAAGATATAGAAGTCCTGCACTGTGTTCTTGTCTTTCTTACAACATGTTCTACTGCTGCTCAGGCTTGTCCCCCAAAATACAAACTGAATAGCTACTCTGTGTTAAGCGTTTCAGTATTTCCCTCTACCCTCCATCACCATCACTGTCACAACTGACCACGAGTCCTCTTTGCCCTCTTGCTCTGTCTCTCCCAAAGCTATCTGAAGAATTTGTTTTAATGTTATTATTGTTCCCAGTGCAAATGCACCACCTTTCCATCTCTCAGAGGTACCAGCTGCTAACCTCACTTCCAAGAAATTGTAACTATTCTTCCAGTCACACAAGTGACTTATTTCCCCAAATGCTCGCCCATGCTAGGTTAGTTATCTCAAAGTCAAGACAGTATTCTCAGAAGCCTTCACTAGGAACTTATACCACAAAAGGTGCCACCATGAACCACACCAGAAGGACATACTAATCCTTAAAATGCTGATGTTTGACGCTAGATTGAAGATTCAACATCACTTTTCCAGCTCTTTCCAGATGATTCAACATATGCTTAATTAGTCTTAAACAGGAAGCTGGGGGCATCCAGACTCTCTGTGTGCTTTGATTTATGGCCTCCCTAGATCTCAGAACACTAAGGGAGACAGCGTGTCACCCTCTATATTTTCCACAGGAAGCCAATCCAGTTTCACTTGCAACTGAAGTGTGTACTTTCCACCTTGATGCTTCTCACCAAGGAGTCAGACAAGTCTGCGCCTGGCTTTGCTCACACCTTACAACAGACTGGCACTGCCTACGAATGAAGGGATTCTTCTGGCTGCCGGTGTGGTCTGACAGGCAGCAACTTCATGTTCAGCCACATCCCAGTATTTATGTAGCAGAGAAATTTCCCATGAAAATGCTGATTTTTAAAAAAGTTATTTACACATTCCCAGTTACTGGGAATAGTTTTTGAGTGCCACCACCGCCTGCACCACCCCCACTCCACCCCCAGATATTCTTTGAAAGGAAAAATATTAAAAGAGGTTCATTAATATTTTACAGGTAATTCCAGACCTCATGTTTTAAAGGAGAATGATTTGAAATGTTAAATATTGTTTTGTTTTAATAAGTGATGATGTCTCCAGCTGTTCGCTAAATAGCCAGGAAATGAAGACCAATTGATTCCCATTTGGGAATCCTTAATACTTTCTGTAAAGTAGGATATGACTTTTTTTAGGTGTATCTCATCTTCAGTCTTTTGTTGCACCAAAATATTTTTGATGTTTGGCAATTCTGGGAATGAAATTAATTAAATTTTCTTTTTCTTCTTTTTCTTCGTCTTTTCCATGAGATGTTAGCTTATAACTAGAACTGAGCTTAGCTCATTTTTCTCTGACAGATAAAATTTTTTTCTTCCCATAGATATGAGGAACTCTGATGCTACTTTTCTTTATGTACCAGAACCTGTCCTCAATTAAATACTAATCTTTGCAAAAAAGACCAGTTTCTTTTATTGTACTACAAATAGGTCTTCTACGTTGCTTTCAGTGAGGTATTAAATTAACAAAAACCTCTATTTTGCTCTTTTGAAAAATCTGGGTAGTCACAGATTTATATGATCTTCCTTCCCCTTGAACCACAATTATCTGCTAAAATTGGATTATCTGGGACAAGAGTCACAGTCTGTATGCATGTGGAATTGCTTTTGATAATCCTGTTCTCTTGCTGAAAGAGCAATAATATTGTCACTATCTTTCTTGGCACTTGTGGCATCACTGAAGTTAAAACATAAGTATCAGAAGATGATTCTGTCACTTTTTTTTTTATCTTGGAAGGCAGAAGTTCATTCTAGCATATTTGAGGAAGTAGCAACAATGAAGACTGAACTCCTGATACACCAATGATTTGCAAATAAAGCTGAATAATGCTGAATGCTGATGAGTGAAGTGTTTACTTCATCTGTTAGCCCTCTGAAAACGATTATGTGTGGTTTCCACCCTAATTTTTGGTCTTCATGTTAGTAAATCTTAGCCAGGGCCTCCACAGCCTCCATCCATCCTACCTATTCTTTGTATGTTTGACTTCTGTTGCCCTCACTCCACAGGAGTTGAAAACATTAGTCCTCCATCCCTGCTGTACTGTCAGAAGGTTGTATATGATTTTCAAATCTATCATCTTCAGCTTGTTTTCTGGAATTACTGGTACTAGACATTTCCTTGTCTAGATCAAATGCTAGAACTATTCCCTCTTACATTTATGTTTTCATTCTGAAAAGAATTTAAGCCTGATGCATTTTTTCCTCCTCTTTTGGTAAAATGAAGAGCTCTACATTTCCTTATGGACTGCAGTCTTTTCCTTCTCTTGAGGCAGAAGTGACTTCATCAGCATATATGCAACCTGTTTCCCTGTTCCTGGCCTATCAAGTATTCAGGCAGAAATGGCCTCAAATACATACCCAAACCATTTACCTTCTCCTGGTAAACCTCTTTCTCTTATGACTAGTCACTGTCTTTATAGTGTTGTCCATCGCATGATCAGTAATAGTTTCTTAAAGACTTGTTCTTCTGAAACTACTGTTGTTATGATCTTTCTTGCCACATGCACTGTTGAGTAGGTGACTAAAAGCATATGGTTTTGAAAGACACAATTCCATCCAAATTGGTACTCTGGTGGTGTTTTCAACCAATATTTGTGACATTATGATGGTGAATTCAATGCCTCTGCAACAAAATTTTTAGCCTTGCAGAATAAAAACTTCTTTAGAAAGCCCATGGAACTCCAGTGTCTCTGTATGCATCAGGATACAAAGGTGACTGAGTGCCATTCTTGTTCTTTCAGCAGTTTGTTGGGCCAATTCATGTCAAGTACCTGATTCTTTTAGTGCCTGATTCCTCATTACTTCTCTCCTGAGTAGAAGGAAGCTATGATTTCATTATGATATTTAACATGCATGAATTTGTACAAGGTTTTTTTTAAGTACATGAATGTATTCTGTAGACTGCTTCTTAGTTTTGATACTGCTAGAGGGTCTTGATAGAACCCAGAGGTTTGGTATGGTGTCCATTTTGTCTTAGTATTTGACATAATTGAGGTGATGCAGCATAGACTGAAAGAACTTTTCCACCATTATTCAGAACAACATTCTTCACCTCTGGTATAAAACCTGGGGCCTCTGTATTCTACTAGATCAGACTCCAGCCAATTGGTGAACATGAGAATCTGTCCTGGACATCTGATTTCTCTCTGCTAAAATGATCTTTCTATTGTTTTCATGCCCCGCTTGGAAGAAAATTATGTATTTAATGCCTCCCTCATTTTCAAGAGGAATATACCAAGAAAGTTTGTGATATTGTCTAATCAGCAAACCATACATCGTGTTCTGCATTATTTGAAGAAACATGCAATAAATATTCAAACATTTCCGGTGCAAGTCTCCAGGATTCCTTGAATGATGTGTGGGGTCACAGGTTGACAATGTCTGTGTTTGTAATAATTTATTGTTACGGCTGAATGTGGATTTGAAGGTATTTTGTCACAGACTCAGCATCACTTGGACTTATTTCTCAAAGACCCATTCCTCTTTAGAAAGGAAAATTACTGTTGTCAAAAACTCTCTTGCAATTTAAACTATCATTGTAAGTGAAATGCAGGTGTCAAAGATGATTTATTTTTTTAGACAGCAAGTTCAGCCAGGAGCTTTTCTATGGAAAAAGAAGCAATCAATTGATATTGCTGAATTCCCTGACATGTTGGGTATTGTTGTAATGTGTGCGTTTTCTTCTTTAACCTGTATGCTCTTGTCTCTGCTTTCTCCAGGAAGCTATAGTGATTAAACTCTAATTTTTTGTTTTGAAGCTACTTTAGAAATACCTCCAGGCTGTATGATGAGTCATCCAGCTTTTCTTTAGGTTTTATATTGCTCTTCTTTAGGGAGCAAACAGCACCATTACCCCTTTCACACTGTTTTCATAAGATTGCCTATTTCTTCACAGTCAGAAAAACTTCAGCCCCTGCAATCTTCATTTTACTCCTAAATCGTCTTTAATTCACATTAAAAAATGGCAATATAATTTGTTTTGGGAAGATCCCACTCCTTATTAATTTTATTACTTACCCATCAATGAGAAGAACCAGCGTACCAAGAAATTGAGCACCAGTTTTCCAAATGACCTTAACTAAAAAAAAATGTTGTGACTCTCATTTATGCCATCAAACAAGATATTGTATAAAAAATGTCCCTCCTCTCCTCTTATCCACCAAGCTAGTCACCTCATTGTAGAAGTCTATCAGGTGCTCTGCTTAATGCAAAAGCACGCATTATACTCTGCTTTCCTTACTATAGTTCCTTTTAATCCTGAGCACTGCTGATATCTATTGTGTTTGGAAATCAGAAGAGTCCTGGGCAACTGGCTCTAGGTGGCCCTTCCTGAGCAAGGGGGTGGACCACACGACCTCCAGAGGTCCTTTCCAACCTCAGCTATTGTGTGATTTTGTAATTCTGTTAAATTCGGAGTATTTCAGATCTTTCACAGACTTGCAATGCNCCCCCCCCCCAGATTGACTATTATTGTCGGAAACTCTGATGGAGAAGTCCTCTGTTTTAGGTAACACACAAGGGTTTAAAATACAACTACTGTTGGCACATTCTCCTCTGTAAATTTCAACCGAAGGTCATAGTTTTTGCTTATTTTGTCCATGGACTGCATACACTTGCAAAACACGTAATAGTGTAGTATAATGATGTTCCTTTTTCCAAAATGCTTGTATCTGGGAAATTTCCATCTCAGATAAAGGGGAAGTAGTATAGTAAATCATCCTCATTTTCAAATTTGTAAGGAAGTGGTTGTATGGCAGATGAGAGTATTGACACTCTTATTTTTCTGTAATCTTTCAAATTCTTTCAGACTTTCTATACTTATTTCAAAACGTGTCAGATTATTTGGGGGGATCAATTATCAATCAAAGACATTCCTGGGAGTTCAGCAGGAAGCCTATGAATTTCTCTGTTCGCTAGGCTCACCATCTTTCTCTAAGGTGAAGCTGTTGGAGCTGTACAGTCTGATTTCCCCTTTCACCAAGTTTTGCACCGTTACTAGCTGATACAGTCCAGTCCTGGAACTGTCATGTTTCACGTTTGGTGGAAGTTTCAGATCTAATACTTTTCAAAAAACTTAACACTCTCTCTGATTTTTTTCTTAAGAGTCCTGGTTATCTTTCAGAAGAGCAGTTAAGTTACTCTCTCTCTCTGTTGGCTGATTTGATGTATTTCCTTTTTGCTGAATGAAAGTTATGCAACAATCATTTCAGGCTTCCTTGTCATCAATTTTCTTAATTTTCAACAGTAACTTTGTAAAGAAAGGCTTGCATTGTTCTAAGCTAAATAAGAAGCAGATCTTGTCCTCAGTTCACTTACTTTTTCATCCACTTACGCTTTCTCAGAGCTTCCACTGGTAGGAGAACATGAAATTGGCACTGTGTTTGAGGAAATCCTTTCTTGGTCTGTGTCTTCCATCCCCCATATTTTGTTTGGTACTTTTTTTTGCCTCTGTGGAAGGAGTGAGATAAGGAACATTATTTCCCTACAGCTTGCCCCATCTTGTGTACTGAAACTTCCTTTTTAACTTTTTGTCTTCAACAAAGCAGTACAAACTTTCCTCATTACTGGTGCTCAGGAGAAACCACATTGCCCAGAGGAAAGCACGACTGTAATTTTCATACACACAGCTGTTGCTCTCTTAGTGACGGCTGCAGGGCGGTACCTATCTGCTCATGGATCTTCTGGCTTCTCTTCTAGTTCATAGAGACCAGGCTTTGACACTCCACACACCCTGGAAAGAGGGTATCGTATTTTCCTGCACATACTGTGTTCTTTCCAGTTGTCCTTTCCATTTTTCCACACCCTGAATAGAAGAAATCATTTTTCTACTGTCTTGGGAAAGCGGGAAAAAGGCAACAACTCTGTGGTTGTCACAATAGCTTTCTTCTGTCAGCAGGGAGAAAATTGTGATTTTTCCCTCCTCCTTTAAGCTTTATCCTTGCCTCCATAGTGAGACTGATCTTAGCCCTAAAGCCTTCAATTTGCCCCTGTGATTCTACTAGTACTTGCCCTGCTTCTCTTCTACTTCACAATGATTTCTCTTCCCACCCTTTCCTTGTTTCATTCAAATTTGTTACACCTAATTTCCACCTAATTTCCAGTTTCTCTATAATGGCAGCAGAGACACAAAGTATCCCTCTGATTCTCCGCTATACCCACCTGCCCTTCCCTCCAACACTCATCCTCCCATGTTTTCTTTACCAAATCCTTCCCCTGACCGAAGCAGACTGACCATGTCTTCTTATTCAGGATTGGAGCGAGACGTTGACTCCGCTCAGGCCCTTCAAGCATGAATAGAAGTCTTCTCCAATGTTGTTTATCTACAAGCACAGAATGGTGGCAGACAATGAGGCAGATGTCAGTTTTATTAACTTATGACTGTGTGAGGATGCTTTCCCTCTCCTGAACCAAATCAACTCTGCACGTTGCTGGGACTGAAAGAACTCTCAGGCACAAAATCTTCCCAAAAGATATAGTTAGTTTCCTAAATCCATTTGATTTAAGACTACAGAATGAGAAAAAAGACACGTTGCAAAATATTCCTCTCCTATTTACCTCAAATATCCCAATGCCCTGTCTAGGCTTTTTTTACCAGGTATTTTGTGACATGTGTTTGCACGTATATGCATACACAAGGAAGGGGTTTTGCAATTAGCGAAGTCCAGGCCAGGTCCATCTTATCTCCTTCCTGACCTCAGTATAATGACTGTGACTTTATAAATGAACTTGATTCCTGAAGTATGCAGTTTTAGTGTAGGTGCATTAAGTACAATCCTAGTCACTTCATCTCTGAAGGGTCATTCCAGAAGGTTGTGGGTCTCCTATAAGTCCAGTGTCATACCTGTGTTGTCTTAAGTAGCAATAGATGCTTATTTTTAGGCACCTAACCAAGCCCAAAGGAGACCAGACCTGGATATATACTACTGAATAATTAAGGAAGTGGCAAACTCAATAAAGTCTGCAAACTCAATAATATCTGTCTCAGAATGGTAGGTGTCATTGCCCTCCAATTAAATCATATTTTACTTTATTAGCAGGCTCTCTCTCTCATGAGCTTATATGTTGCAGGGTATTATACTTATCACATCACTTAAGGTCATTCCTAGTTCCTGGTTCCGAACTAACACAAATTTAGTAATTTTAAGAAAATTCTTGCTGTTTGAATTCAGAAATCTCTGTTGACTGCTTCTTCAAGCTCTGTCTTCTGCAGTTTTTGATTAACCTGTTCAACTAAGAAAAAGCTTTGTTAGTTAGCATGTCTGGGGTAGAGATGCTCACCCACTGCACATAGCTGGCAGCTTCAAAGTCTATGTCCCATCTCCTCCAGAGACCAGACTTCACCAGTTTTGCCCAGCTACAAAGTTTGACTGAGTGGTAGGTTTGGATTCTTTTTAAGGACTATTTTCCCACAGCAGGGATTACAGCATATACAGCTTAAACAGATACTGAACAATGAATAACAGGGTTCAACTGCCCAGTAACTTATATTTGAAGAACCCATGACATGGTTTCCTTTTTTAAATATTTGATCAATTCCCTGCATTTTATTACTGATTATTATTTTCTATTATATGTCCTTTACATACATGTAGGGTTATTTAATTACACTATATTTTAAATATACACTCACAGAGTGGCAATCTGAGATCTTCAAGTACATTGACACTTTACTCCATTCCTTCAACTGGATGAACTGTATTGCAGAAATTCTGTCTCTGTAAAAAATACTGTACCCATGTAGCCCTGTAGTACGGTATTGCCATTGGTCATAAGATTTACTGATTTTGTAAGGTCTCAGGACTCAGGCTTGCTCTGTCTGAACTTTTCCTCACCTGCCTGCAATTTTGCGTGACTTGATTTAGCTGTGACAACAATTTCTCTACTTGATCAGGTAGATACTTGTTAATATTTTTTTACTTTTTTTTTATCTTTATGTGATACAACTGTAGCTTTATACAGATAGCAGTAGCAACCAGTTATTCTAGGTAGAATGAGGTCTTTATGACTCTAATGCAGTGATGCAATGCAAAGAAATTCAGGTCTGGTACAAGAACAGAGTCCTTGAGAAGAGGAGGTGCAGGATGCGGAGTAGGGGAGTGCAGGCAGGAGAGTGTAGGCAGGGGATGGCACCGTATACCCCACAAGATAAACAACTCAGTAATAGTTAAAGAACCTGCAGATCTGGAGCTGGAAAAAAATGGTTTTAGGGGTAACAAAGAGAACAAGGAGATAATGTAAGTAAAAAGCACCATATATAGTGCACTTGGGTGTAACCTGGTGCTGCAGACCAATGAAGAAAGAAAAGTGTGAGTATATACATATGTGAGCAGTGCTTTCTTTTTGCCCGTGAACAAGATTTTGAACATAACCATACAAATATGACATGAGGATCTATTAGATCTGCTGAGGATGTAGCAGGATGCTTAGAATGGAAGAAAAGTGTGTTATTTCAGTAAGAATGGGATAAGAAGTTTCACCAGCCTAAATTTTGTCTGTCATAGAATTCTTAGCATTATTTAATGTAGATTGTTTTTTTGCTTCAAGTCTTACTATAAAATACCTCCCAGTATGAATTCTTATGAACATTTTATTCTGCTCCACTGTATATTCTATGCCACTGTCTGTGTTTATACTGAATCATCAATTTTCTTGTGTGAGTACAGTAAAGATGCATCTATTATCATGAAGTAATTTGAAAATAACGTATTTATTACTTGCATTTATTTTGGAACATCAAGGCAGAAGCATTTCTGATCGATTCTCTCAAGTTTCTACACATCCAGTGCTGGGTTGTTTTTTTTGCAGTAATTTCTCCCCATTATTTGTAGATATAAAATGCTGTAGTTTATTGTGCTGACAAGATTCAAAGAAGTTTCCTATCATTTCTCTTCCCAAGGGAAACTGCAATCCATAACAATTTTCCACTGCTGAATTTTCATAAAAACACTTGTCTTCTTAGAAGTTTTTTTATATAATAGTCTATTATAGTATATAGTTTTATTGCCAAGGAAAGAGATGCAGTAAAGTTATTCAAAGCTCACAACTGCACACTCGCTCTTTCTTCTTTCAAAACAGCAAAGTAAGAAGTATTATTTATTCCCTTTTATAACAATTAAGGAATCAGTCAATACTTAAAGAACAAAATAAACTTTTAATAGGTGTATATTTCTCTAACTCATAAATAGTTTGTAGTAATCCACAGCAGGGATATCTGTCCCTTGCAATTATTTTCTTTCTTGAGATACATGCACTCCAGGAGTGTTTCATTAAACTTTCTGTGACGGGTGTTTTTACTGCTGTACAATTTGCAGTCATGAGTTGATCCAGAAAAACAAAACAAAACAAATCTTCAGGTCAATTTTATAAGTAGTTGTATGTATGTGTGTGAGTCTGCAAATTATATATATTTTTATTTCCATGTGTAAATTACAGCAGATCAAGGGAGGTGATTCTGTCCCTCTACTCCACTCTCATGAGACCACACCTGGCATATGGCATCCAGCTCTGGAGCCCTCAACATAAGAAGGACATGGACCTCCTGAGAGGGTCCAGAGGAGGGCCACGAAGATGATCAGAGGAGTGGAGTACCTCCCCTGTGAGGACAGGCTGAGAGAGCTTGGGTTTTTCAGCCTGGAGAAGAGAAGGCTCCGGGGAGACCTTATAGCAGCCTTCCAGTATCTGAAGGGGGCCTACAAGAAGGCTGGAGAGGGACTTTTTACAAGGGCATGTAGGGATAGGACGAGGGGGAATGGCTTTGAACTGGAAGAGGGCAGATTTAGATTTGATATCAGGAAGAAATTCTTTACTGTGAGAGTGGTGAAGCACTGGCACAGGTTACCCAGAGAAGCTGTGGCTGCCCCATCCCTGGAGGTGTTCAAGGCCAGGTTGGTTGGGGCTTTGAGCAACCTGGTCTGGTGGGAGGTGTCCCTGCCCATAGCAGGGGGGTTGGAACTACATGATCTTTAGGGTCCCTTCCAACCTAAACCATTCTATGATTCTATGATTCTATACTGTGGGATTTCAATATCAGATAGAATTCTTTCCAGAAACTCTTTTCTCATAAAATATTCTTCCTATTTATTTCACATGTAATTTCAGGCATTCCTAAAAAACTGCTGGGATCAGTCTTTGCATGTGCTTGGTTTTTGCTCATCTCTTGACTCAAACAGGCAGAGAAGAATACAGAATTTAATCTGCATACAGGATAAATATTTCAGTTTTACTCATTTTTATAGGAGAAAGTAACATCTTTCATCTTCCTGGGGTTGAACAACCATAGCCAACATTTCTCTCTACACTTTCTCTTTGAGTGCTGCTGTGAGGTCCAGATAGCAAGAAGCTTCCTCTTCCTGTGGACGGTGAGAACCATAGATGCAACTATACAGCTGTTTCAGATGCTTTGGCAAAAGTAAATAAAGCATGGCGAACATTTCTTTGGCAACTGTCCTGGTCATCACAGTAGAAACTAGATTGAAGTGTCCATTGTCATTTGGGCCTTTATCATCTAGCATTTTGAGGAAAGTCATTAAGCAAAGACAATTTGTTTTTTTTTAAATATGACAGTTAAGGGCTTCACTGCAAAGTACGCTTGGATATGAGCTAGGCTTTGCTTTAAGTTATGCTTTAAACAGGTGGAATTCCATTTTAAGATTAGGTACAATATTAAGACACCTACCTTTAGGCTACATTAATATTAGCAAGTAATTTGTCATAGCAGTAGATCAGCAGTATGAAATACGTCATACCCATCTACAAGAAGGGCCCAAAAGAAGACCCAGGAAACTTCAATCCTTGGGAAAGTAATGGAACAAGTCCTCTTAGAAAGTATTACTAACCAAATGAAGCAAGTGATTGGGAAAACCAGCACTGATTTACCAAGGACAAATTATGCCAGACTAACCTGATCACCTTCTACAACAGAATCACATCTTCTGTTGACACGGGGAGAAGAGTGAATGCTGTTTACCTATTCTTTAGCAAAGTGTTTGACACAGTTTCCCATGGCCTCCTCCTGGACAAACTGGCAAGATGCAGACTGGATGGGTGGTTTACGAGACAGGTAGAAAATTGGCTCACAGACCACACTCAGAGGGTGGTCAATGGTTTCTACCCAGGCTGGCAGCTTGTCACATGTGGGGTCCCCCAAGGATCGATACTGGGCCCCACGCTGTTCAACTTCTTCATAAATGGTCTGGATGTTGGTATTGAAAGCATCCTTACCAAGTTTGCTGAGGACACCAAGCTGGGTGATGAGGGAACACATCAGAAGGGAGAGCCATCTTACAGAGGGACCTTGACGGGCTGGAAGTGTAGGCTATCAAGAATAGTACGAAGTTTAACAAAGACAAGCACAAAGTCTTGCGCCTGGGATGGAATAACCAAGGAGCCTGATACAGGCTAGGATATGCATGGCTGGGGAGCAGTTGTGCTGAAAGTTTGGTGAACAAACTGAACACGAGTCAACAGTGCGCCACTGCAGCAACAAAGACAAATCAGATCCTGGGCTGCATCCACAGGGGTGTTACTAGAAACATGATCATCCTGCTCTATTCAGCTCTTGTCAGGCCACACCGTGAGTACTGTCTCCATTTCTGGTCCACACAATACAAGAAAGATGTGGACAGACTGGAGAGGGTCCAAAGGAGGGCACAAAGATGATCAAAGGATTATGAGGAAAGACTGAAGTTAGGTCTCTTCTCCCTGGAGAACAGAAGGCTCAGGAGGGACTTCATCACAGTTTCCAGTGCTTAAAGGGTAGCTAAAAAGAGGATTGAGGCTCTCTCTTCATAAGTCTGCATGGAGAAGACAAGGGACAAGAGGTACAAGTTGGACCAGGAGAAGTTTCACCTTGACATAAGTAAGAAACAGTAAGAACAATCACTCACTGGAACAACCTGCCCCAGGTAGAGTCCCCATCACTGGAAGTATCAAGATGTGATTGGACAGGGTGCTAAAGAATCTCATAGAGGTTTCCTTTTCCCTGAAAGGTTGTACCAGGTGATTTTTCGAGTTCCCTTCCAGCCTAGGCTATTCTATGATTCTATAATTTGGTGTTGCCACCACTGTAACTATAGTATTTGACAGTTGATGGGTTTAGAAATAGACTAGACTAGATGAGAATATTTCATTTGGAAGTGACCTATAATGATCAACTAGTCCAACAGCCTGACCAGTTCAGGGCTGATCAAAAGTTAAAGTACATTATTAACGGCATTGTCCAAATGCCTCTTAAACACTGATGGACTTGGGGCATCATTTATTTGGATCAAGACTTTCTCTGGAGCTGTGGTTCAAAGGTGCCTATACTGCATATGGTTTGATGTTCTCAGAATGACCATTCATTGGCTCAGTCCTTAAGGAATACATTCAAGGTGCTACTGCTTTGTGAGCTGAACTAATGCATGTTAAGTGAGAGCAGCTTGAGGATTAAAACCGAACTACTGGTCCAAGGTTGTTAGATACAAACTTAGATGTCAATGTGTGAACTCCGTGCCTTGCCTTCCATCATAGTCAGCTGAGATTGAGGGTGGACTCTCGTACCTAGATTTAGGTATGTAGCATCATTTCAGGCACTGACATGTTCTGCTTGACTTCAGGTGCTGCTCCAGAAAAGCAGCGGTCTTCTATCAGATTTGCCAACCTCATAGTTGTTTCAGCCCTGGCTATTATAGGTCGTGCCCTTAGGCATCTGCTTTTGGATGAGCTGAGTCACTCCACTGATGGTGTTGACTAACCACACTGACTAAAGCATGAGTTCAAACACACAGCTCATGTAGACAGTGACATTTCAATGTCTTTTTTTTGAAGCTGAATCCCACCCTCAAAGTTCAGCTCAGTTACTTAAATTTAGGCATGTAATACTATTTGAGATACTCTAGGCTAGGTGAGATATAATCACAAGGCCAGAATATATACCACAAGACTTGGAGGAGCCCACACTTGTCTGGAGCAACTGCTAGAGGACAGGAAGGATGTCCTGACACGGAATAGCCTACTTTTAGGAAATGGAATTGAGCCTCTGGTGTAAAACCTTTGGTTTATAACTATTTACTTGATGCCATGTCATTAACACATTTAGAAAAGCAAAGCTAGCTATTCTGTTCGTGACAAGCACATGCAAATTCTTGGATCTTACACGTCATGACATAAATATCAGGCCATTCTATAAATCCACTTTACATTGCTCACATCTATAAAAAGTTATTCATTTGCTGCACAAATCAAATTTAGGCAGTCAAAATGTTATATGTGAATTAGACTACTGGCAACCTGTGAAAGAAGGTAAATAAACCAATAAAGTCCATAAGCATATGTAAGCAATGAGATAGCATAACACTCTTTTATCCCTGTTGTTACAGATCTCCAGAAAACAATCGCACTCTCTCCAGAGTGTATCTTTAGTTCTGCACACTGTAAACACTATGTGATACTCAGTCTGCCAGACATTAAAAATGGTGCGGTCAGCTGATAGCTGTTCTGCCTATATGAGGCCATGTCTTAAGTTTGCTGAAGTTAATTGGAACATCTGTGGAGAGCTTTTGAGGATAAACTTTCCATCATTGTTATTTAACATCATTCTCTTACACAGCCCTGTGTATGTGCACAGAAGAGTGTTAACTCTAGTAAATTAGTTCAAGTATACCATTTTTGAAATGCATGAGACCAGCTGGGAAGAGATGAAACCATCGTTGATTGTGGAAAATTTCTTGATATCTTTCATAACAAAGTCACAGTTATTTTGGCACAGTACTAAATGATATTTTTTAGCTGTCAATGATGCTTCAAATAGAGAAGGAAAAGAGTTGAGACAATTATTGTCATTGAATCACTGGAGTTTTACAACTTCAGCAACAATAGTTTACTTCATAATTTCTCTAACTAAAAATGAAATGTTAGTGCAAGAATGCATTCCTAGCTGGCTTCCTGGACATTTACAAAACGAAAGGGAGAAATATTCTAAAACCAAATTTTCTTTATAGAAACAAAACATTCTGTCTGAAAGAATTACATACCCCCATCTTGTAACTTTTCCCTGAAGACCTGTATATCACCTCTACTGTAACTTCTTGATCAACAATGGGTATTACTTTGCAAATTTGCATCACCATTAGACCTTTTGCCATATGGAGGTGACTCCATTCTCACCTATGAGGAATCAAATCTGTTGAGAGCTCTGTCTCAAATTCTCATAATCTTTTGCAAAGTCTGATGAGTCATAAACAGATGTCCTCTGTCTTTTGAACTGCCATCTGTTGTAACTGACTGGAAGATGTTTGGCTATTTCTGTCAAAGTGTATAAACTTTTTTTTCTGAAAAGCCTATTCCTTAGACAGCATGTGTTAAAGAGTAGCCCTGGAAAGACAGCAGCTGTTTTTTCAAAGCCTAGCAAGGCTCTGCTTCTGATTTATTTTTTTTTTTTAATCCTTTCAGAATGGAAACTGGTTGCTGTTCTCATTCATCCTCAAAGTTTTAAGAACTGTCCAGGCTGTGTAATTAGAATTTCTTTGCAGCCATCTTCTGCTGCATGGTTCACTACTGTTGAAACAGATGGAGTCATAACAGCCCTCTGAGTCATTCTTAAGCTGGTACAATGTCACTGATGAGTGTTTGTATGTGTTTGATACATTTTTTTCATCCAGGGGTCATGCCTTTCTAGTCAAAGGAGCTCCTATGCTAGCCTGTAAAATGAGTTTCATAAGCATCATGGCAGGTAGGCACTTTATGTGAATAATATGCCTATTACGTGAATATGTCTATCCACATTATTTCAACCTTTAAAATAAGGCCTTATAGGAGTCACTAACTTTCCAACTTGCAGAGACAGAAACATAATTTTAGTATGTACCTGAGATATTTTTGAAGTCTTGGAGCTTTCTGTATCTCATGTTGTTCTGTATGAAGCTTCTTACCATGACAGTGTTCTTACTCCAACCATTCTGAGAGCTATCAGGTTAAGTTGCACCCATGCTACTATTTTTCCCTCTACATAGGGAGTGTGATTTCTGTAGTCTCCACTCTTCTTTCTTTCTCTGCTTGAACACCATAAATTACATGCCAGGGAAAGACAAATTGCAGTGGTGCTTTAATTGTGAGTAAGATCACTTGTCATAAAAATTGGAGTCCCTTCAGAAAACTAGTTTGTGATAAAGGAAATCACATCTTAACTGCTGCTTAAAAACTTATCCTTAGCTTTCAAATAGCAGATGCGCTGAATACCATAGATATTCTGTTCTTTTAATCATTCACAGAAGTATTGCCCTTTGGTCCAGTGACTTTGCAGAGTTACCTATTTCATTTGCTGATTCCAGGGAGTTACAGGTTATCACTTCCAAAGAGCATAGCTTCACACCATTCCCTCACATCAAGAGCTAACTCCTCACTGCTCAGTAAAAAGTGGATTCTCTGCACCAGGAAAATACTTCAGGGAGTTTGAAAGCCACTTTTTTTTTTTTTTAATTTCCAGCCCGGTGCATAGTTCTGCACCACAGTATCTACTTTTGTCCTTTCTGGTTTTATTTTCAACTCTGTATATAACAGAGAACATTTATGTGACGTATATTAATAATCCAAACTAAAAGATTTTTCACATGATATCCTAATGTTTATTCTACAGTTTTCCACATATGTCTATGTATTTGTCAGTCTGTCCATCCATCCATCTGTCCATCCATCTATCCATCCTCCTGTGATGATAGAAGCAAATGCATACAACTTGAAAGAAAAAGTTGTGTCTTTCCCATGTTTACAGAATATTATTGCATTTGAATATGATTCCGACAGATCAGAGTTCAGAACAGCTAGGATATTTCATATTGTATTACAAAAAATAGGTTACAAATGGCATTTTCTATTGAATATTCATACCCATACAGCCATACAGTTTTCATGTAGGAAACGCTTTGTAATATGTTTGAAATAACAACAGTAAATGTAAAAGTAAAGATATGAACACATGAAGCAGAGATATAACCTGAAAATGGAAAATGAAGAAAAGAAAGAGAAAGCAGAGAAGAAAAAAAGGAGCTTGGAAGGAATAGTTCATGAAGAATGAGAAGAACGACTTTTGAAATTTTGTAGTATTTTTTCCTCCTATTCAGACTACTGTTTTAGCAAGGTGAATCACTTATTCCAGGACCAAAACCAATTTGCTTTTCCATTGACAAAACATAGTCATGGGCTTTCAGTTTAAATAGCTTCAGATATTTTATTCAAAGGAAACAACAGCAAAAAAGAAAGATAAACATCTACAAGAGATCACAATTATGTATTTAATTTTGTAAGCTCCTTCATAAACCTTCCTTCACATACAAGGGGCTAATGCCAAAAAATGTAAAAGGTCACTAGAAAGGAAACCAAAATACCAACTAGAACTTCTTCACAGCAGCTAATGAAAATAGTTGCTTCTAACTCAATAGACTCAGGACAAGGAGGAGAATAAAAGGTGTGTGATACTCATGGCATTGACAGAACTGTACATCCTTTGAAAGCAAAGCAGGCTAGCACAGCCAGAAAAAAAAAGTTGCTGAAGTAGTGAGCAGAAGCAATAAAAAGTAGAAATGCTCTTGTGGATCCTTACCAGCCTAACCAAACTATTGCCCTGGCTTTCCTTATTTGTTAGAGGGCGGAGGAGAAGCTCTTCCTTCCTGTGTCCAGGGACTTAGGAAAGAGTAAGACAATGTGCTTAGCCTGTGAGCCACATGTTATTTGGCCTAAGGTACTTTTTTGCAAGCCTCAGCAAAGTTGGGATCAGGATCTAAACTGCCAGCTGCTTGCATTTACTGAGGATACTGCAATAGCCTTCAGCCCTCCAAATCTAATATTATTGAACTGCAACATCATTATTAACTAATTATATTCTCACCATCAGCCTGTGGCATACATAAGCAGATGTGAGAGCTTTTGTTTTGTTGGAGGAAAACCAGACTGCAGGGGAATAATTAGCAGTCATAAGTTTAGACCTTAGGGCTTCACAGTGACTGTACCTATGTTTCTGCTCGTTTACTGCTGTTCCTAAAGAAAGAGAGAAAACAAGTGTTCCACCTTCAGATCAAACAGCTCAAGGCTTTTCACAGCCCTCCTGGCACTTTCTTTCCTGCCTTGCATCATGCTGTGATGACAGAGTCTGTCTCGGAGGCACAAAATGTCAAGTTCAGTTATAACTCTTCAATGAGGTGGGTTCAGAGTTTATTGGTGGTGATGACCAGCACATGGTAACAAAACATCCTGTTGTTCCTTGCTACAATTTCATTCATATCTAGACAATTGTTTAAAACAACAGGAGAAAATAAAAAAAAAGTTTTTTTTATTTTTATCAGTTTCAGTGTTTTCATGAGCATCCAGAGAGAACTGAGAGGACAGGGGACAAAGAGTCACTTTAACTTTCGTTTTTCAGCATCTCCTATTGTGTCTAAGCAGTTTCTAAAGCTTTGAGAAGATTAATGTTTTTTAATAAGTATTCATTTCTTTCTCTCAAATGCTGCGTTGATAAGCTTTTTAGATTAGCAGATAATGTAAAGGACTTCAAAGGCTTACGAAGGCATTCCCAGTTGGCTTCCTGAATACAGCTGGGAGTCAAACTAATTGGCAGTCTGCAGTGAGGCAATTAGCCACAGGATGAAGTAAAATGGAGAGAGAGACCTAACATTATGTATGCATCATTACTCAACTATGTGCTTAGTTTTGTGTGAGTAAAACTGCTATCAGAGTATTAAGATAGTTTTAATACACAAATAACTGAAATTCATCTCCGGGGGAAAAGGGTTGAACCCTCCGTTTGCATTCGGTAGGGAAAGTAGCCATCTAAGTAGTATAAAAAATTTTTTTTTAAAAAGCTACATTTGCACTGCAGACTCTATACTTGGTAAGCTAGTACTAAAGAAGGCAACTGAGGGAGGTCCTGATCTCTGTTGTTCAGTAAAACGCAGAATAACTCTACTGACTTCAATTATGTTTATCTAGTCTTCCTCTGAGGTTAGAATCTAATTCCACTCCATTATAATCGCATCATACTCATATAGAAAGAGTGCTAAATAAATTTTCCTTGGGTAGATACCGGCAGTAAGATAACAGGACTGCTTCTTTTCTTTTTTCTTCCTCCAAGATCACAAGGGCTGCAGCAAACATTCAAAGAGTAACATTCTTTTATAAGTGTAAAAATGTAGTGGTGCCATTCAGTGTGACAGATTAAAGGATTTGAAAAATGTCATAAGACTGAAAACATTTTCACATTGTTGTCGGCAATGTTCATTCATCATAATTGTTCTCTGGAGAATTGTACTGCAGTCATTTGCAATGAGAACAAGGACAGCACTCATTGCTCAGTGACTGGACAGCAGAGCGATTGTACTCGTTACCCTGAATCATACAGATTCAGCAGAGCAAATCACCCCCAGGAAACAGAAATTCAACTTGAAACCATTGCAGAGCCTCAAAGGAAAATATTTTTTTGACCACAGAGATCTTGTAGGAAATAAGGAAACATCACTGCTATATCAGCCAATTCTGTGACCTTCAATTGCTTCAGCTTTTCAGGAATGTCATTACTATTTATCATTAGCTATTTGTATTTTCCATATGAAGAGCTTTACATTTCACAGGTAGGTGAGGTGCTTCTTGTGTATGGCATGTACAGGGATTCATATCTACAACTTTCCATGAGACAGCTGGGAGTCCAAGGCTGTAAAGAAATTTTCCTCAAAAGGAAGGAGACATCATTGATGCTTGGCCATTAAGTAAAAAAGCTACAAATCCAGAAAAGGAAGTCTGACAGTAGCTTACAGCTGGGAGTGGGAGGACTGAGGCTCTGCTCAGGGGAGTAAACACTAGAAGACCAGGAGCAAGAACTCTCTACTGTCTTATTGCTGAGTTACAAAATGTATTTCCCTCTTGCTGCTTCTCTTACAACTCTGCAGTGGCTCGCCTCCAAAAGGAGATGTTGTATGAGCCATATTCTGCCTGTTTAGTAAATAGAAATATGTGGCTGAATCTGTGTTTGTAAGCACTGGGTTACAGTACAGAATAAGTTTGCTGCTTCTACTCTTCCCTCTCCTCCCATCCTAAACCGAAGTTAAGTACACTTTTTGACCTCTGCCTTGGACATCTTAATTTCTCAGTGTAAGCTTCAAATGTATATTCCATCTCTTTCTTTCTCAAAACCCTTTGGGATCTTAATACTATAAGTTCTCTACAAGTCTTTTTAACTCTCTCTCTAAAAAGTGGCTGCTGCAACTAGTAGTGAATAGATTCATAAAGCTTTGCCAGTTTAGGTTTAGTAGTGGGAAAGAAATGACACAGTAAACACAATTAAATGTGGCTTGATGAGTTTATGCACTACTTTCTGGTGGCAGGTGATGCTATGAGCTTGTCACCACCAGGAATTCAACTAGGTTTGTTAGGTATTATTCCACATCTAGTTTGGAACTGCCCTCAAGCGGCCACTGCATTCTGAAATCGAAGTGGTGTAATCCTAAAACAGAAATTCTTCTCATGAAATGGCTTTGTACGTTTCTAAATTAATTACCTGTATGTCAAAGCAGAAAGCCTACAGGGGGTTATACAGAGAAAGCCAAGTTGGTTGCTTTCCACCATGTATCGTTAATATCCTCATTGCATTTTTCCACCCACTTTTCCCCCTTGAATTGAATTTCATCTGTTTAACAGGGTTACTAGGGATAGCTGGGAAATCTGGTAGAGTATTGGCACAGCCTTGCTGCCAAGAATAGGAAGTCACTCCTTCAAGTTGTGGCTTATCCCATGGGTGGACTAAACGTATCTAGAACAGGACAATTCAGAAGGAGCACTGTGTTGGGGAATCTGATGTAGGTGCAGTGTCCTCCTCAAAAAAGAAAATTAGTTTTAAGTACAGCACTCTTTACATATAAATGACTTCAGAAACACAAAAAGTTCTTTGCAGCAGTTTATGACTTCAAATTAAATTATGTCTCTTTGTTGCTGTTTGAGTCGGGGACATGACCATGCAGACTGAAAGTTAAATACTTTGGCAAAAAATCCTATGATAAAATAACAGAAAGATCAGACAAGCAAGTTTAAGCCCTCCAGTTTTGTCATTAATCACACAAGGAAGACCTCAGCTCTGTTGCCTCATTGGCTTTTCAACAGCAACTCAGGGACTCTGGTTCTCCAAGCTCAGACAGGTTTAGACTTGTAAAGGAAACTTAGCCTTGGAAACATACCTACTTTTTCTCAAATACCGGATCTTAATTGCACCAAACACAGCTGGTACCTGGAATCACCATACCTGACGGGATGGTGAAGAATGACATTGCTGGCAAAATTCGTTATTCAACAGGTCATCTCTAATCCCCCCTCACAACCATGGTTCTTGTAACAGTGAATCGGGCTGTTCTAGATTTATGCTCTTCCTAAACTGTCACTGCAATATGTGTATCGCCAGCTCATGTTACTGTCTAAGTCAGCCCACTCTACCAGTCAGATCACTTCCCATTATGTATAACTGCATTTATTAAAAGGCAAATATACTGTTTTTTTGTGCCTTTGAAAATATTTTATTGCACCCTGAACACAGATATGCCATATGGGGAGTTGCACACATTAAAGGTTCCAGCAGTAGATTAACTTGTGCTACGCTTCCCCATTTAGCTTTTTAAATATTTGTTTGGATGTTTGTTTCTGCAGTGAACAGGATTTAAGATGATATAAAACCAATAATGAAGCAATAAAGTGCTCCCCTGTGCAGAGTTCATACCGCATTTAATTGGCACAATGGAGCAGTTTATGGCAAGTATTCTTGGATGTATGAAAGTTTACTGTTATTGTGCTGCAGATGTTTCTAGGTAACCTTTAATAAGAGTGGGGAATACAGAGATTGCTGCTTGTGCTTTATGAGCATTTTTTATAGAAATCTATAGAGATGAGAACGACACAAAATAACGGTGACATTATTGCCCGAGAGCAGGGCACCATTAATGTGTCTCAATGGGAGCCCAATAAACCCCATAGTCGTGGTGGAGCTTAGTGTGAATATCAAGTTTGGCTTTTGCAGGCATGTAGACATGCAGAAAATCAGCAGAGGAGGAAAAAACTTGCAGGCAGGGTTGGAAGAAGGAATAGTGAAGCTAACTCAGAGACAGGGTAAGACAACGCATTTGTAGTATTCTAAAGTATAAAGCAGTTATATATATTTATGTTTGTACACATATATAATGTATATATGTTCTAAATACTTTCTAAATATGATGACTTTGCTAATAAAGACAGCTGCTTAAAACCAGCTCTGGGAAAAACGGGGTGAAAATTTTGCAACATAACACTGTCGTCTTATTTCAGTCATAGTTTGGTCTGAACTTTTAGTAATACCCATGTCAGCCGTCCAAAGTCCCTAGAAGTCACTAAACTTGAAGTCACTAGCAATGGCTGAGATGTCAGCAGGGGAGATCTGCAAATGGAGTTGCCTGGGTGTCTTAGAAGAGCTGTACAACTCGTCATGTTTTCTGGGCATTATGTCTTCATTCTTTTCCTCTATGGTGTTCCCTTTCCCTGCTAGCCCTCTTCGCCATATCATTAATGAACATCTTTACTAACACAGAGTCCAGAGTGGCTCACTTGGACAAGGTGCAGAAGTCTGAACTCAGGCTCAAGGAACTTCAGTACAACGGACTGTAATCTTGGAGAATAGGTACACATATGTTCTCCCAGAAGAAAAAAAGTAGAAGGCATTGGGGATGTTAACAACTAAAACTCAACAGCTGGGTAGTAATTCAGGTACTTAAACATAGGTATCTAGTACCCGCATATGTATGGTCGGAGTTGTCTTCTTGGAAATAAAACGAATTGTCCACTTTCTTTGATGTGAGCAGGGATTTAAACATGGGTTTCTCATGTTCTTTGAGTAGTACTATGTCGGTAGAACTGGAAGTGGGTAATGTACCGATCTCTCCCTTTATTTCCTTGAATTTTATTACAAGTGTCAACAAAAAAAGCATCACTGCCAGAAAGTCCAAGCAGTACATTATGTATTTCTAAAATATTTTGCCTATTTTATTTCAGTTGTAACTTCCCAGTAAATTTAACATGAGTTTGGGAAATGTTCTGATTGTCCATAGATTAGGGAGATTTAATATATGTGGCAAATAACTGGTTTATTATGGTGAACCTGCAGAAAATGGCCATCTCAGTTACATACGTCCTTCACCTGGGGGAGTTTTCCCATAGAAATGAAGTCCACAACAAGTCTGGGGTTTAGATGCATTCCCATTTGAGCTAGAGAACCCCAGCAATAAAAGCACATTTACCTTTAATTACTTTAACATTTATCTTCTTATGTGATATTGCCTAAACCAAAGGCATTTTTCATTGGATCTAATGGTGACAACCGTCCATAATTGTTTTCACTGCATGTTTGAATCAAGATGAAATATATATTTTCTGCATGACTAAAGAGAGCATTGCTTTTAAAATTTTGTCTCCCTGCAATGACTTCTACATTTCTGTTTCACTTGTGGAAATTTGAGTTAAATTTGCTTCTGCAATCAGTCATGAAGATGTGCCAGCATCTCTACAGAGTAATTCAGATGATTCCCGAATGTATCCTAAAGAGTCTTAAGGGAAGTAATAAGGAAGATGGAGCCAGACTCTTCTCCAAGGCACACAATAAAGGACAAGGAGCAACAAACACAAGTTCTAACAAGGAAAATTTCAAAGTGAGGCTGTGGAGCTGTCATCCTCAAAGTTTTTTAAAATTTTACTAGACAAGACTCAGAGCATCCTCCTCTAACTTTGAATCCTCTAACTTTAAATCCTCTAACTTTGACCTGCTTTGAAAAGGCAGCTGGACTAAATGGGATCCGGAGGTCGCTTCCCACCTAAATTATTCCAAGTAGGAACCCAAACTGTGACACAATGAAAATGCTTTGGCTAGCATTGGGCCAATTATTTTCTTCTTGTTGTTCCCTTCAGGATTTCATAGACCTCCAGAGATATTGCAGTCTGGGACACCTCTGTGCATGTTTTCAGCATTATCATACAACTGCCATAGAGATTATTACCAAACCATCCTGTTCTGCTCACTTTTCAAAGTTGTCATAAAAATAAGTAAATTTAATCATTATAATATTCTGTTCCTTTTCTGTAATACTGCCCAGACTGAAAGGCTGTGAAAGGTTTTCTAGACATAGGTTTCAATAACAAATTTGAATGTAGAAGTCAAATATGAACAGGGTTCTAGGTAGCAGGAATTAAGTTTCATTTAATAGCAACTGCAGACATCCATTCCCTCAACACATCATGTTCCTGACGGGACCTCTTTCCTGCATTACTTTTGTACCGCGTGAACATGCACTAACCAGCTAGATGAAGTCCATGCAGAACATCAGTGGCTTCACAGTTTTCCTTTTGTTTAAAAAGTTGAAGCATGCTTTATTTCTGTCACCTAAACGCTTGCAGTAGCTACCTTTAGAGAGTGAACAATAATGAATTGTTACACAATGCTGACCAGCTCGCATAGCTTCCGCAATCAATGTTGTATTTTCTCTGATGCCTGTTTCAGTTTTATCTTGCTTTTGTCAGAGGTAAATTCACTCTCTTATGATGAAGATTTTTTCCCCTACGGTCTACAATACTGACACTGATGACTTTTGCCCCTAACATTTCCAACTTAAATCATTTCATGTACATTCATTTCCATGGGCAAAAAATAGGCATTTTTAAACAGAAATTTGCCTAGCTTTCTTTTTGCTTTATAAATTGGCACACCCTATATTCAGTATGTGCAATGAATACTCTCCCTGTATTCTACCCAGCACTTCAGTCTGTCTGGCCAGCGACTGTGACTTAGAGATAAGATCCTTGGGTGGGATTGACACTAATTAGATGTGACAGCCACCCAACACTCAAGGCTCAGCACAGACCGTGCAAGTGTCAGGAACTCAGCACATTACAGTGGGAGCTTCTGTCCTTGACAACAGAGAGTGGTGAATACTAATCCAACATGCTTAAAAAGGAGTTTGCAATATTCATTGCTTAAAATTGATGGGAGAAGCACCATCACATTAGGAGTGGGATTCTTTAATTGTTCCTTGCATTTTTAATGTGGTAAGTAGGACTCTTTCCCACAGTACAGCAAAAACACACTGCGGCAATGCAGGAATGATAAATGTCTGGCTCTGAGAGTCTGTCATACACCCAGCTATGCGGTACAGGCAAATTCAACCAGATGTTAAAAGTGTCTGTGCAGGAACACAGATAGAAATTCCTCAGCAGGAACTGCGAGCACAGAGTATCTGTAAAGATTAACTTAGCCCTGGCCCGGTAGACCTGATTCAATGAAGCATCCGGGCATGTGGTGTCTGGGGACATCTCCAGATTAAGTGTTTGCTCTGGATCTTCATAAAATCACTAAGTTTTAAGTATGGCTTTCAAAGTAAACACTTTCAAGGGTGTTGAGAACTGGGGTTGGAGGGAATGAGAGGAGGAAATGAATGTCAGAGAGGATAAAGCCTGGAATCTTGATTTAGGAGAGCATTCAAATTTAAACACAAGCCCAAAGCACTTTTCTACACAGGATGTGTGGGATGAATCTATGCATTGCAAAGTACAGCATAATGCTTAGTAGAGTGTGAAATTAATAAGAGAACATGACTGTTTAGCACTTGAAACAAGTGTTTTAATCTTTTAATTCCAGCATTAGTAATGGCCTAAAGCTTCGTAGGTTGGAGTGGTTTCTTGTACTCTGGACTCCTTTACTTTCCTAACATATGCTAAAGACAGCAAAAAGATGCTAAAGGGAAGACAGCAGTACACCTTCTTCTATCAACATTGGCCAAAGCATCTAAACTTGTGTAACAATCTTATAAGAGTAAATATACATGAAGAGAGAAGACCAAGTGGAGGACAGCACACAGGGTGCAAGTCCTTCATCTTCCAGCATGTCTGTTGAGTCACCTTTATTTAATATTTATAAGAGGAGCAGGGCATTTTATGCTTTTTGTATGTGACATCTGGTTTCATAATTTAGGAAAACTTAAGTTTAAGAAATGTTGAAAATGCAGTGCTGGATACTGAGGAGGGTTTTCTAGTCTGTCACAGTGGCAAGCTGCAGTTCCTTCCAGAAGGAGCTGTCACAAAAAGATTACAGTGCAGAACTACTGGTTATTTGTTTTTCCATGAACTGATGTGTGATTAGGCAAATGGAGCTAGACTGTGAAAGAAGACTAGACACGCAGCTTCCTCTGAGACAGGCAGTAGAAGATTTAGTTGATTTTGAATGGAAATGATCATGGTTAGGAGCAAGAGTAAGGCTAGGTATGAACAGCCTTTTCTTCCATATTGACTACAGTTTTCCCTTGGATAGCTGTAATCCAAAAGTGATTCTTCTTTGGCAGCAATACTGATGCACATTATCTCCTCTTTCCTCTGCAATTTTTATCAAATTGCCCTTTTGTTTGAAATTTGAATCAATTACCACATTACCGTTGAAGTTTTGGGAGATTCTTTGTGGGTTGGTTTCTTTATTTCCAATTAGTGATATTTTTGTGAGAAAAATGTAATCAACTCCAGGTTACTTTATATCATGAAACAGAAATGCGTTTTAACAGAAACATTAGGAGGTGATCAGCTTATTTGGGGAAAATCATATAAGTAGGTACACATTTTTAAGCCGGTGGAATGCATTATTGTTCTTTAGGTTTTACAGATTTCAGTGTTAAGCACAGACTAGAAATGAGGTTCACTGTGGACCTGCAATGGTGCTTTGTAATAATAACACAAAAGATGAAATAAAAAGGAGCTGTAGATACTTTTGTGATTATATAAATTTAGTTTCGTAACAGCTTGAAGAAGTCATAGAACAGCCACTTTTTGTGCTAGGATGGGTACAAAACTGTAGTAAAAACTCCCCAGAGACTTTAGACTGTCTTCTGAATGCATTCATGCATGATATTTGGACACTATGACCTAATATAACAATATGTAAAGTAAGATATAATAGAACACGAGCAGATGATCCAAACTTTCCAGCCCAGTCCCCTAGTACATGATCCCCTTATATTAGCTTGCTTTCGTCTTCGTTTGCTGTCTATTGTTTTCAGGTAGACATTGCTTTTTATTCTGCAGTATAACTGGCTCATAATCATGTCTATATATTCTACGAAGAAGATATTGATTTTATTATTAAAAAATATTATTATGACAATAATAGATTATCAATCTATTAGTTGCCTATCTGGACTTGTGCCAGGCCTTTGAGGCAGTCCCCTACAACGTCCTTCTCTAAATTGGAGACATATGGATTTGATGGGTGGACCATTCAGTGGATGAGAAATTTGTTGGATGGTTGCATCTGGCGGGTCAAAGGCTCAATGTCCAGATGGAGATCAGCGGGTTCCATCAGGGGTCTGTATTGGGACCAGTACTGTTCAATATCTTCATCAATGACATAGACAGTGGGACTCAGAAAGTTTGCAGACAACACCAAGCTGTGTGGTGTGGTTAACATGCCTGAGGGATGGGATGCCATCCACAGGGACCTGGACAAGCTTGAGAAGTGGGCTCATCATAAGGTTCAACAAGACCAAGTTCAAGGTCCTGCCCCTGGGTCAGGGCAACCCCCAGTATCAAGTCAGGCTGGGGAATGAAGGGATTGAGAGCAGCCCTGCCAAGAAGGACTTGGGTCTACTGGTGGATTAAAAGCTGGACATGAGCTGACGATGTGGACTCGGAGCCTGNGATGGGATGCCATCCACAGGGACCTGGACAAGCTTGAGAAGTGGGCTCATCATAAGGTTCAACAAGACCAAGTTCAAGGTCCTGCCCCTGGGTCAGGGCAACCCCCAGTATCAAGTCAGGCTGGGGAATGAAGGGATTGAGAGCAGCCCTGCCAAGAAGGACTTGGGTCTACTGGTGGATTAAAAGCTGGACATGAGCTGACGATGTGGACTCGGAGCCTGGAAAGCCAACCATATCCTGGGCTGCATCAAAAGATGCGTGGCCAGAAGGTCGAGGGAGGTGATTCTGCCCCTCTGCTCTGCTCTCACGAGACCCTACCTGGAGTACTGCCTCCAGTTCTGGAGTCCTCATCACACCAAAGACAGGGACCTGTTGGAGCGGGTCCAGAGGAGGGCTACGAGGATGATCAGAAGGCTGGACCACCTCTCCTATGAAGACAGGCTGAGAGAGTTGGTGTTGTTCAGCCTGGAGAAGAGAAAGCTCTGGGGAGACCTTAATGTGGCCTTTAGTACTTAAAGGGGGCTTATAAGAAAGGTGGGTACAAACTTTTTAGCAGAGCCTGTTAGGATAGGACAAGGGGTAATGGTTTTAAACTAAATGAGGGTAGATTTAGACTAGATATAAGGAAGATATTTTTTACAATGAGGGTGGTGAAACACTGGCACAGGTTGCCCAGAGAGGTGGTAGATGCCCCATCCCTGGAAGCATTCAAGGTCAGGTTGGACGGAGCTCTGAGCAACCTGATCTAGTTGAAGATTTCCCTGCTCATTGCAGGGGGATTGGACTTGATGACCTTTGAAGGTGCCTTCCAACCCAAACTATTCTATGATTCGATGATTCTAAGACAACAACCCATGAAAAATCCATTTGCTCAGGAGCATCATTGATAGTCATTTTCATGGCATGACACCATTTTTCTTTTTCATCTGTTTATTTTTCTTCCAATTATATACTGACAGGAACAGTACCTACACAAAATATTTACAAAGTAAACATCTTTAAAAGGACAGGCAAAAATGGAGAACACTGCAATTAAACAAATGTAAGTCACTTAAGGAAATCCTGTTTAGTTCCTGAAACATGATGTAAATGTATATTTAGATACTTGTATGCAAATGGCTTGATCTTTAGAATTTTGGTGTCATTCAGTGTCATTTTTTGCTGTTTCACAACTAGCAACCTGTGGCAGAGCTCACACCTATATTATTGTTCCACTTATAAATCTCACAGAATTTTATAGTTGTAAGAACTGTGGAAAGAAAAACATATTTTAACAGCCAAGGAAGTCAATAATCTCATTTATAGAATAATGGAGATATCGATCTCTTGCAATTTGAAGATTTTGTGCTTTATCCCCCAGACTGTTCAACAGCACACTGGATTCATGGTTAATAGCACAATATAGTGCTTACTATACAATACACTTACTACAATAGCAAGAGTGCCTTCTGGAGCTGAAATTAATGCCTTCTACAACAATTTTCCTGAAGGTTGTATCCATTATGACAAGTAAATTCTGTACCATAGAAAAATGTTGTCTGATGATCCCTTGGCAGCAGATGGGTTCTTTAAGGAGTTTCCAGGTGTTTTTGCCAGTTGTTACGTCAGAAAGCAGGTTGCAATACTTTTGATGACTATGTTTCTTCATTCCCTACATAGGCATATAGGAGAAGGAAAGGTTTGTCGTGTGTGCTGTAGGAATAATATGCAAGATGTATTCTCCTGCATTTCTCCACTCAACTCAACTTGTTAGCTTCAGATGCAGATTAAGAATTTTGTCTGTTGCTTTACTCACCTCTCAAACAACCGATTGCAGGAAATTCTAAATATGGACACATATCTCCACTCAAATCAGAAAGCAATGCCATTTTAATAATCTTGCAGAAGGCACTATGCATTATTCTTGCTTCAGGGGAGATTCTCCATGTGGATAGAAGGGAGAAGGTATAGGGGGACTGCACAGCCACAAAAAACACAGCCGCAGAAGCACAAGAAAAGGGATGTTAAAAAAAGCTCAGAGCTGGGAAACTGCTAAGCTGATTTTATTTTGTCTTGTTTTTAAGATAACAGCAATTTGTACATAAAGCAAAATATTCCTGTTATCATCATCTGCTGTTAACAAGCGCAACTCACAGTCTCTGTATAGCCACTTGGGCATTTCAAAGGACCTGATGTGAAACTCTGTGTTGGCATTCAATGTAATGGAGCAGTCACCCAGAGAGTGCTCTAGAATAAAAGTGCTGCATGGTTAGAAAGAGAAAAGTTCCCAGTGGTGTCCTTTATGTCTGACTTCTCATCTTTGATTGCAGTCCAGCCTGAAAAGTCCTGGGGCTGTTCACTGTGAAACTGTTCTTCTGCCAAACGAGATACAAACGGAGCGTACATGAAGATGGCTAGTAATATGCTGAGCTAGTCCTTTGCTTGTATCTGTGATGACCTGCTATTTTCTTTCTTTATTAGAAATATCACAAGACCTGTGAATTCATGGATGACACTTTTTAGAGGGAGGAAGAGGCAAAAATCTAATGGCAGATATAGCTTTTCTGGGTTAAAATGAGGTAGGATCTAACACACTGGGGATGAGCCCCCTTGCCAAATCTCTGTTGCCTCTTCTGGCCGTAAGGACCATATCATAAGGAGTATCTGCTGATCTAGGCAGCTATCCTTTTCCTCAGGAAGCTTGTCTCCAACCTTTGTTTTTTTCATGAAGGTTTTTTGTCCCCCAAAATTCAAATGTGATATGCCCACAGGAAAGCTCTAGGGGCAGAGTCGGAACCCAGATAGATCTGAATGCCATCGTACTTCTTCCATCCCTTCTCTTTGCAGCTCAGAGGCAATGCAGTACAGGAGAAAAGTATATTCAGTTCATTGTAAAAATGAAAATGTTTCACTGGTTAAAACCTGTGGTGAACGTAGGAGTGAGCTGAGCTCAGTGCTGCTGTGCGTTCTAGAAAAATAGCTCTTGCATGCCAAAACATCCCTCCCTGGGAGTAAAGGGTGGGAAAATAAAAAAAGATTCCTTTAAGACCTCACCCTAAACAGACATGTGCATGTTATTCTGTCATACAAAGAGATCTCTTTTTCAACTCAGACGTCTGCTCTTCAAGACCTAGTGGGAGCCGGACAGAACAAGCTGTGTGTGGGTGGATCGAGTCCCAGTAGCAGACAATGAGGTCGCAGCACTCCTTCCAGTTTAACGAGGGTGGAAAAGAAAACCTTATGAAGTAATCAGTGTCATCAATGTAATAAGAATGTCTTTTAAAAATTCCCACAATGTTTTGTGCTGCTAAGGCACAATAGGAATTAAAAATCAGCAATTTAAGGTAGCTTGGTGGATCATTTACAGTGTCAGCATTTCTTTGTGTATGTTTTGTATCAAGATGTTTTTCTGCTGCAATGCCTTTTATCTTACTGAGAAAACCACTACATTTTATAACAGTAGGTTAGATTGTTCACTTACCTTAGGTGCAGAATTATTTCCAGAAATACATGTCATAATCTTTCTGATACATTGCACACAACATACATGTATACAAGGTATTTCATCAGCAGAAAATACAGTGAATTCACGTTTCAATACCATTCTTAGGATTTTTTAGGAAGAATAATAAAACCTCAAAAATTCAGAGAATTATCCACAATCCCTGCAAAAACATTTTTTCCCACTAAGAAGTCTAACATACTAAATTATTCCTTTTCTTTCAAATGCCTCTGTAAGTGTAGCTGTGTTATGAGATTTGCAATACACCAAGCAAGAAGAATTATCTTAAAGACACAACTGAGATAAGGCTCAGCAATAAAGCAGGTGTGTAAGCTTACTGCTGTCACACTTGTGTGGCCTCATACTTCACGTGCAGTCAGTAATTATACTGCGAGTCCTTTGAGACAAGACCTGTATCTTTCAATTAACACCTTTTAGGGCTACCTCCATTGTGCATAGCTGAATAATAAGAGAGATTTTGCCCCACCACAACAGGCTGTTGGTCCACCTACTGAATAATACTGCTGTGTTTGTGCAAGAGCAAGTCTTGGATCTCTGAAAGACTGGCAGATTTGTTAGCTTTGAAGCTCAGTTGCAGAGAAATTCTTAAAATTACCCTAAAGAAATCAGTACTTTTGCCATTTTTTCCTAATCCACTTAACATCTGACTGGTGGAGTGTGATGGTAGAAGAGTGATTTTCACTAGCTCTATCTAAATCTCCCCTTAATGAGACTATTTCTAGGACTTCTTGCCAGAAGACTTCTTCTCTCCTATTGGAGAAACCACAAAGCAGGAAGATGCTAAATCTGAGCTAAGAAGTGGTGTTGAAATGCAGGATAAATGCAGTGAGGTTCAGTGTTGTGCTAAATTGGCTACATTTCTATCAGGTGCATGGAGCACAAGGAACATCACATGTCTACTCAGAGTGTAACTCACGCACCTGAGCTGATATTTATTCATGTAGTGCAGCATATGACTTTTGAACTAGTTATGAGATTAAGTGGAGCTGAGATTTTGTGTTGTTCCTGTGGGAAAGGGTGCGTCCCAGCTGGGATTTCCATACACACTTCTCTTGGAAGGTCGTGTAAATCAGGCAGCTGCAGTGCAGACCTGTGCATCTGAGAGGCAATCTACCTACACAAATAAGCAGTCATTACACTGAACTGTGGCATCAGTGCATATAAATTGTCTCAAAGTTAAGCCAGGAAGACGTTAATGTTCTTTCCAGGATGTACTATTAACGAAAAAAGTCCAGCCAAAAAAAAGTCTGAATTGCCTCGCACGTCCACATTGAAGACTTTTCTTTCTTGTTTCTACTGTACAGAATGAGATGAGGCAAAAAGATTTTCCAGAGTAAGGTGAAAACTAAGCATATTTTATTCATCATGATAAATATTCCAGGTCATTTTCAGCACATAGGAAAAAAGAAGAACAATGAAGCTCTTCAGGCTTGCAGGACATTGTTATATACTTCAGAACAGGAAAATTTACAATTCACATAATTTGACAGCTACTGTGTTCATTCCATTTGCCTGCACTAAAATGAATGTTCTCTGGGCATGAAATATGCATATAATTTGGTTTTAACCTGGTGGAAAAAAGGCTAAGTCGCTAGAAATTAGGAGACTGATTTCTAAAGAAAAGAAATGGATTTTGGTGGCTAAAGCTTTAGCTCAACTGATTGTTTAAAGGAGCTTAACATGTGGATATAATTTGCTAAAGGATTTCCCAGAGGGCTAATATGGTAAAAGAAGTCAGATGTGTTACATGATTAATACAGCTGCTTTGTCACCATGATTCAAGTGGTCGTCAATTAGATCAGTGTAATGGGGTCAACCACAAACTGTCAAAACTATACAGACCACAAAGGGGACAACCATTGAGACAAAGTCGGGGGAAATAGAATGCAATGAATGCAAAACTTACATTCATTTGTGGGCTGATAGAATGTATTCTTACTATAGATTGACAAGCTAAAACCTCATAAATGAGTTATGACAAGATTAATACTCTTATAGTCATTTAGAAGTGGCAGCACACCTTCTACCAAATGACCTGAAGGGGAACATTTGCTGCAGCATGAATATTGGCTAAAATTGGGTAAAATCTCCATTGGAAAGGAAAAATTCATCTCTGTCATCTATTACTGACTGACAAAAGATAAAATATAAGAAGGTAAGATATAGTCAAGAAAGAGCCAACTGGCTATTAAAAAATAAGCACCAGTAAACTGATGTCTCACTTTGTCTTGTAAAAGGGTATCAAAGAAGATGCAGGCAGGGCAAACTAATTCAAATACAAAAGGAAACTAGGAATAAACAGACAAAAAAATAGAAATCAGAACTCATCTGCCTCATAGAAAATCTGTCGTTCCTGGGGAAAAAACAGACATATTCTCAAAATACTAAACAAAAAAAAAAAAGCAAATGCCCTTACAGGATTTATTGTTAATCTAAAATTATTAGATGGCAAAGGATTTTTGTATGATATCTACTTTTCCACATTTATGCTGTACTCCTTACATTTTAAAACATTTTGCAATTAAACTTTTCAAGGTTTCAGTTTTATTTATTGTAGGCAGGTTTATTAGAACATGTGATAATGCATCTCACAAATTTTTGTCTAAAGGTCAACCAACTAGTTGTGCTGGTCATGTGTGTTTCAGCCAATGTCAAATCATATCCAAAAACTGTTCGTGACTCCCTAAGACTGATACCTAAACAAGTAAAATCTTCTCTTGAGACATCTTTCTTGCTCTCAAGTCTAAAGGGAGAAAAGGAAACAAGCTTAGATTAGATGTCCACATCTTAGGAACAGGTAGTTGGCTGAAATAAATCCAACCACTGACTGTAAGGGAAAAAGAAAATGCAGACTGAGTCATATGTCATATCAGAGACAGGTTTATTGGCTTTATGTGGCATGGTTTTGGTAGCAGGGGCCTACAGGGGTGGTTTCTGTGAGAAGATGCCAGGAGCTGTCCCCACGTTGCACAGAGCCAATTCCAACCAGCTCCAAGACAGACACACCACTGGCCAAAGCTGAGCCCATCACCAACACTGTTGGCACCTATGCGGTAATGTATTTAAGAAATGGTAAAACACACTGCACAGGAGCTGTGGGAGAGAGCAGTGAGAATATGTGAGAGCAATGACTCTCCAGACACCAAGGTCAGTGAAGGAGGGGAGGAGGTGCTCCAGGCACCGGAGCAGAGGTTCCCTTGCAGCCTGTGGTAAAGACCATGGTGAGGCAGGCTGTCCCCTGCAGCCCATGGAGGTCCATGGTGGAGCAGATATCCATCTGCAGCCCGCGGAGGATGCCATGCAGGCGGATGTGCTGTGAAGAAAGCTGTGACCCCATGGAGAGCCAGTGCTAGAGCAGGGTCCTGGCAGGAAGCTTGCCCATGGAGAGAAACCTATGCAGGAGCAGGTTCTCTGGCAGGACCTGCGGCCCCATGCTGGAGTAGACTGTTTCTGAAGGACTGCACCTTGTGGAGAGGACCCATGCTGGAGCATTTATTGAAGAACTGCAGCCTGTGGGAAGGACTCGCATTGAAGAAGTTCATGTAGGACTGGGTGGGATCGTGCTGGAGCAGGAGAAGAGAGTGAGGAGGGGAGAATGGCAGACATGAAGCACTGCAAACTGGCGGCAACCCCCGTTCCCCTCCCCTGTGCTGCTTGAGGGGAGGAGGTCGAAGAGTTGGGAGTGAAGTTGAGCTTGGGAAGAAGGGAGGGGTGAGGGGAAGGTGTTTTAAGATTTGTTGTTGTTTATCACTCTCCTGCTCTGATATTAATTGGCAAAAAAAAATAAATTCCCCAAGTCAAGTCTGTTTTTCACATGACGGTAACTGCTGGGTGATGTCCCTATCCTTATCTTGACCCACAACCTTTTCCATTGTATTTTCTCCCCCTATCCTGTTGAGGAGGGGGAGTGATAGAGTGGCTTGGCGGGCAGCTGGTGGCCAGCCAAGGTCAGCCCACCACAGCATGTTATGCAAAGGGACATTTTACATATTGTTAAGAATTAAAATATGAATACTCAGGATGCCAAATTGCTTGGCTTCAAGTGATTACTGAAGAACAATTTTCCTAACATGCATTATGATCCTTGCAGAACACAGGCCAAAAAATTGTTGCCCAATTGCATTGGCTTCCCATTGGATGAAGGTTTGTAGTGCCCCAAAAATTTTCAGTTATCTTTGTTCCACTTACTCCATGACATAAAAAGGGTCATCCTGAGTCAGACCAAGGGTCCAGTGGCCTATTTCCACTAATCATCAAAAGCAATGAGGAGAGAATAAGAAGGGTGCAAGTCCTTGATATTGTCTCAGCTACCAGATATTCTTAGCTCAAGATCGTCTCAAGTTGTGTGTGGTTCTTCAGTAGATTCCATTTCCGCTAATTGGTCTGGTCTCTGAGTACACATAGTCTTCCCTGGATCTCACGCAGTCCTGCTGCCCTGAGAGTCTTGCTGTGTTAGGAAAAAGATCTGAGAAAAGCTAGCAGAATGATAGGAGAAAAGTTTATTTTGTTGTCATCATTACAAGCAAATGAAAAGATTTCTTATTAGTGACTGAAATCTTAGACAGCCTAATGACTCAATTGATCGCAAAGATTTCTGTGGCTGCCAGACCACCTCTGGTTTTAGTGAAAACTTCTGTGAGCCCAGTCATTCACCGGTGCCTTACATGGCACAGAAAAAGCAGGCACAAGAAAAGGTGGGAGAAAGGGATTCAGCTGCTGGGTTGGAGTGTGGCCCCAGGGAGACGGAGATTTAAATACCCCACTGGGCATCTCCTAGGGAATTGGTCCATGTACTGCATGATGGGTACAGTTCAGTAGCTCAGCTACTGAATCTTTCCCCTTGGTATTTCTATCTTCCTTACTAAGAAAAGAAAGATACACTTGGGACTTAATCTAAGAGGATGGATTTCTTTGATCTTCACCCTATTAGGGCTATTGCTTTTGGATAGCAGTCACCAAGGAATAAGAAAGAAATTGTACATCACCCTTTCTGTAGCATGCTGAGATTGATAAATCCCAAGATACTGCCCCTCCACACATTTTGTGAAGGTACTTTAATCAGTGTGCTATAATGTAAACCACTATCTTCCATTGATCCGCCATAACTGCTTTTCATTTTCCGGATCTGTCCTAGTTTTCTGCCCTTAGAGTTCTGTCTGGTCGACCTGTAAGAGAAGTAGGAGGAAGGAGGAAAATCTGTGATGGGAGGAAAGGCGAATAGGAGGATTAGTTGATTTGGGACTGTATTGGGTTTATGTGGCAAAGTTTTGGCAGCAGGGGGGGCTGCAGTTGTGCCCTCTGTGAGAAAACAACAGGCACTGCCCCTGTGTCACACAGAGACAGTTCCAACCGACTCCAAGATGGACCCACCACTGCCCAAAGCTAAGCCCATCAGTGACACTGGTGGTGCCTATGTGGTAATGTATTTAAGAAAAGGTAAAAATGCTGCACAGCGTTGTGAGAAAAGAGTAAGAAAATGTGAGAGACAACCCTGCAGACACCAAGGTCAGAGAAGAAGGAGGGGGAGGAGGTGCTCCAGGCACCGGAGCAGAGGTTCCCCTGCAGCCTGTGATGAAGACCATGGTGAGGCAGGCTGTCCCCTGCAGCCCATGGAGGTCCATAGTGGAGCAGATATCCACCTGCAGCCCACAGAGGACCCCATGCTGGAGCAGGTGGATGTGCCCCAAAGGAAGCTGCAGCCTGTGGAAAGCCTACACCAGAGCTGGCTCCTGGCAGGAACTGTGGCGCATGGAGTGGACCCCACTCTGGAGAAGCCTTTCTGGGAGGAATTTTCTTTCCCTTTGGATATTTAGCAGCCCTACATCTATAGTTGCACACATCTCTCTAACAACCACTTCTAAGTTGTATAGATAATGCTGTACATAAATTATACATACTATATATATGTATAGTATTCTTTCCATAAATACTATATATATTGGCGTGTATATTGTACTAAAGCCAATGTTTTCAGAAATTACAGTTGAATTTGGACCATTACTTAAAGTTGCTAATTAACACAAGTTAGTGGCAATCCTTCCAGTGAGTTTTGTTAAGCTCCCAGTTTCTGGAATCACATCGGTCTGTGGGAATTTTGTCTTTCATTGTCTTTTTCAGAAAAAAGATTATTTCAGATCTCGTTTGATGAGAAAAACTGGGAGGAAAATTGTATGAAGCCCTCAGTGTTCAGAAATCAGAAAAGATTTTATTTTGTTTTAAAAAGAATCTTATGACTCTGAAACCAACATGCCATTGAGGATGGCTTTCCTCATGACCTTTGAATACTTGAAGAGCATTGTTGTCGACTTTGTATTTCCTGTGTCTCCCTTGTATAACAGTAACATACCCACTGAGAACTCAGCGGGAACTGCAGGGCTCCCATCGTTCCAGAATTCAATCTATTTTTACTTGAATCCTGTGTTGTAGATACTTCAGTGTACCTATTCTGCGGACGTAAGGCATATACAAATCTGAGACCTGGTGTGAATCTTTGTTATTTTTGGTGCCATTTGCAATCCTGGTATCCTCTCTTAAAAACGTATAAATACGTCTGCAGTAATTTGGTATTGCTGATGAATCTTTACTCAATGTGTGACAAGAAGAGCTACAATACTTTCTCGTTTCCCTTGTGGATTTGCAATGTTGTCTTTTTTTCCTGTTTAAATTGAAATAATTTTATCATGTTATTTCCTTTCTGTGTTTTTTCTTTAATCATCTCAACACATTGCTCCACTATGTTCTTGCTGACAGCCCCATCTGTTTGACATATGCATTTATTCTGACTTGCAATTGTTTACTTAATGAGAGTATCCTTTTATGACTCTCCATCGTAAGATTATCTCTTATATCTTTCTTAACACTTAAAAGACATTTTGCCATTAATTTCTCCCCGTTTGCACTTTTTAATTTGCATTTTTTATTTTCCTCCTCAATTTCTTTATTAGGTGGTAAATCACATCACAAATGCATTTATTATTATCAGAGCAGAAGACTGATGTGCACCCGGATGTATTTATAGCTTTTGTATCTCTTAAATCAAACCTGGCTTTACAGAAATGCAAATGCAGCTATTTCACTTCTATGCACAAAGTTTACCTGTGATGCATAAACACACAGAGGCGATATATAAAAATGAGAAGAGACAGCTGTTATAAAACCCCAGAGGACATTTTATGGATATTATAGATTTTACACCTCTCAATCTTAGGCCTGATTCTTAACTGTGCTTCCACAACAATCCCCAGATCACCAGGCCATGGGCTTCGTGAGCTGAGGTGTAAGGCTCATAAAACCTGTGATGAAGCTCATTCACTCTCCATCAAGGAGTTCAGGATTTATTAAGGAAAAGGAAACCTGAGGCCGTGTGGCTTTGTACTATGTTGGTTATTGCATCCAGCCAGGAATGGGAGATACACAACTTCTGCTCTTTCTTCCTATCAAAAAAGAACAACCCCACGAACTAAAATGCATGAAAGAGTGTGTCAGGTAGGGAAAGCAATTCAAGTCTTTGCACACTTTGCAAGTGAATGCTTTTGCTTCCAGATCAGATAACCATTTGATTAATTCAGTCTAAACCCTGGTCTCAAAATGGTTTATTCTAGGCAGGCAATAGTTCTATTGCTTGCTCCACCTGAGGGCAACCTGAGATGGGGCTTTGAAACCCACCAGGAAGAAAAGGTTGAACATTTTAATCAGTGGGCTCTTGCATAAAGAAGAGGGTGGAAATAACACTTTGAAGTTGTTCTTTAAAAATTCATAATGAGGAGCTGTGTAGTGCAAGAATACTGAGAATTAATTGGGTACTAAGCCGCTCAGCCTTGCCACCATGGAGGCATGTGAGAGCATGCCAGGAGGCAGAGCTGAGGCACCTGGAGCACTGCTGCTGCCGGGAGCTGAGGCACTGCGGAGCTGGACGTCTTGGGGCTGGCAGCTGCCTCTGTTTTGAGGATGGCAATTCTGGATTCTGAACTGTGTCCTCCACTGAGTGCTTATGTCCGCTTTCAGGGCTGGCTTTCTTTTCTTTAAAGAGTTCAATCAGTGGTGGGCAAGACTGCACCTAAAGTGGTACATGGCTGTGCTAACAAAGCACAGGTGGGACTCCACAGGAGTTGTAAACTGCTGACTTGCATGACATGTCAAACCCATTCCCATATGCTGGCTGTAATGTCCTCTTCAACTGCCTGCTTGAGCTGAGGTTATGTGGTATCAGCCCTTGTTCCCACTTGCCAGGAAACCAAAGTGCTGCATGGGACTTGGGTTTCCTCAGAACTATCAGAGGAGATGAGCTACAGCACAGAGAATTTGCCACAACTTTCTGAGCTCCTTGACTATCCCCTAGATGTGGTGTTTCTAGGTATGCTGCTCTGCCATCCCACACCAGATTGCAGCTTGTGGTGTGAAGATGGAGGGTGACTCAGACAAGCGATGTACTTGAGCTTATTGAGATGGAAATCCTGAAATGATGGTCATTTATATATGAGTAAACACCAGAGGAACAGGCATATAAAATGGGTGGATAGAAAAGTAGATCTAATGTACGTGGTAAATATTCATTTAGCTTTATTATGCTAGCCATAGAATTCACGATATTTCCAATCACTGTTGATATCTTTTTGAATGTTAAGATTATAAGCCTCTTTGGGACAGGGGATTTCACTTCGTTCTGCTACTCTAACATCTGCACTTGGATGGAGATGAGGACAGGAGGAGGAAGCATAGTTCTTGGTCTTGGAGACCTTAGGACATCAAAGACATCTACTGTAATGTCAGATTCTTAATATTAATTAACTATTTAATAACTATGAGACCTATGAAAGGGGAGACTTGTACCCCTGCTTCTGCCAATTTGCTCTATTTGTGTAGTTTTCATTAATTGCAGGCAACCCCACTCAGCAATTTCTCTGAAGGCTTTCTGCTGTCTGGATTTGTTACTGTCTGAACTACCTGAAATGAAGGGGTTTTATAATCCATTTGGGGTAACTCTAGAGACTGCCGCCCTTCCTCCTCTCAGCTCAACTCCTTTCTGAATTTTATGAGCAAAGTCACTGGGGGTATTCCTCCTGTTTCCATTCTGCTGTGTCTGTGTGTTGAGGGTGCCCCAATTTTGTCACCTGTCCCAGGCAGTGGTTTTCCAAAGTCAATTTTTTCTGATAGGTTGAAGTTGAAAAGGAAAGCAGAGACATAACCAGAGGTTACTGTTGGCACTGGGCAACTACTCAGAACCATTGATGCAAAACAAAAATTTGATCAGATTCTGAAATTATTTGTTAGTGTGTGCACATGAAAAATGTAATGCAACAATTTCTCTGTTTGAATATATACCCAGCAAAAAGTATGATGTTGCTATTAAGTAAATATTAAAAAAACTATGTTGCATATTTTTTCTTTTATTGCCCTTTATCACCTCTTTTTTCTGACTGATTTGTGCCCTCAGAGTGTCCCTATCTCTCTTTTCTTTCCATACACTAGCTCTTTCATAAAATTATTGAATAATTCAGGTCAGAAAGGACATCAGAAGGTTATCTAGTCCAGCCTACTTTGCCTGTTCTGTTGGACTTGATGATCTTAAAGGTCTCTTCCAACCAAAACAATTTTATGATTCTATATATCCCTGTGCCTCTTCATTCCTGGGATTAGGTGATTCAAACAAAGAGTTCCAGCTGGTGCTGGTAGGGTCATCACTGCATCCAGGCACCAGGGATGTAGCAGAACTCTGTCTCATCACCTCTGCTGAAAAACAGCCCAGGCAGTACCACAATGCTCATCCATGCTTGTCTGGAGGGAGAGCAAACCTCCACATCATGGCATAGTGAGGAATATAGGCTAATATACAGGATTACTTTTGCCTGTCAGAGAGCTGCTGGCCAAGTGCAAAACTGTCCTGCTGAACCTCGGCAGAGAACCTCCCAGAGCAACATCGTGACCTGGGATGCAGCTGGAGGTGCCATCCTTCACCATCACCCTCACAGAATGCTGATTGGATGGTCCATCCCCAGACTCAAATCAAACCTCTTTCCATGTAGCTGGTGACTCTGGCAGGGCAGGCTGGCTCCCTTGCACCGTGGTGCGCACATGTTCTTCCTGACTGCGTCAGCAGTAACGGCCAGTCAAGCAGACTGACAAAACAACTTCTTTTGACTTGTTAATTTCTCTATTCCTTTCAGCATTTGCTTTGATTTGCTTTTCACTTAAATGCCCCCGTCATTGCAAACATGGTTGATGTTGTTTACTTTGTATGTCTAAATAGCTAATATACTGTCACAGCCTCCAAGGGCACCTTGGCAAGTTGTCTCATTTTAAAGTCCCTTAGACCTAAACTGTGCCTGCCTAGCCTCCAGATGACCTTCGCACAGATGGAAAACACACTATAATATATTCTGCATTTTCAGGCTGTTTAAAAAGTTGTGCAACTTTGATGTTGTGTTTAATGACAGAAGATTCATATTCTTGTGTGTTACTGAAAAGATCTATTACCATAAAGGTTTATTGTTCATGCTGGCTGCTTGTACAGTCCAGAGCTTAGGGTTTCGTCTGTCTAGGATACATGGTTCCCCCCACCCCACCCCATAGCTTATGGATTATATACATCCTGTTTATAAAATATCTAAGGGGAGTGGGATGATCTCATCATTTATTAACCCCTCTTCCCGTTGCAATGCTTAGGTGGAAGATACCTTTTCCCCTGGCCCATTTAACCAATTCAGACTATCTTTTAGGAATAGAAATCTATTAGTCCTACCTAAAGAAATGAGAAGTTTATGCTTTATAAAAAGCTATTCTTTATGAGTTAATTGACCAAATAAGCTAATAACAAGTTTATTTAATGGGAAAAATAATAGGTCGTAACTCCTATTCCTTTTTCATCTAGCAGATACAACCAAAGCAAAGTTGTTGCTAAACTGTATTTTTTCTCCAAAGCACAATGAGATGCCAGGAAGGGTTTATTCCACCACAACAGATATAAAAAAATCCCACAGCTTCCCTTTGTGTCTTCATTATAAAGGACTCCAAAATTTCAAGACACGTCTGGGCTAAATAGCTGTGTAGTTGCTGTCATGTGCAGAGCCTCCCACTGCATAGTAAACACATAGACGTCAGCAAACAGGAAAATGAGGCTCTCCTTAACAGTCAATCGGCCGTTTGACAGGCATCTCTGGTTGTCACATTATATGCTATAACTGACATCTCAGAGATTTACTTCTGCCTGGAAATAACACTTTTTAGGCACATGGTTCCCAGAGAAGATACAGGGTCCAGCACAATAGTCCACTTCTGTCAATATACTGCTTTTGTCAGGGAAAATCAAAGAAATCTGTGAAGTAATGCAGAATTTTAATACTGCTGCTTCTCCCCACATGCTGCCTGTGTGCTGTGTTTACCAACCTCTACACCACACTCAGGTGTGGAATCAAGGTTGTCCTACAGTTAAAATCCCCAGGATGGGATTGACATGCTAGCCTGGCACATCCGAAGCCTGAAATACCTATTAGTGGCAGACATAAGACTTCCAGAGGCAGTTGCTTTTGGGAAACTTCTCTTTCTAGCTTCTGTTAGGTTTCTAACTTTTTTAGTTTATTCAAATACCAGCTACACTCAGACAGGCACATTAGCACATTTTGCCTGCAGACTGGTTTATGGATGTTTTAAAGCATCTTTTCCCTTTATCAGCCATGTGTTGCAGGCTATTGACTGTCACCAGTGATCAGAAATGCTAATGCAGGATGACAAGAGGCCCTTGGAGGCATGATCTGGATGCAAGGTGCATAAAGACTGCAGCATGAGCCTCAGTCTTAATGACTCTAGAAAAAGCTCCTCACTAAAATGTCAAGACAAGGAGATGAGATGGCGCCAAGGGCCAAAGAGAGAGGATTTCTGAAAGAAAGTAGGCATTTTTGGCAAGGTAGCCAGTAAAGGAGCAAATTTCAAAGCACACAAGGTAAAAACATAGCTCTTGTGCCCTAGAAAATTCATAGACCTCTAAGTGATAAAAGCTTAACACTGCGTCATATTTTCATCAAGCGATTACTACATCTTGCTGAGGAACTTGTTGAGCATCATTCATTGTCTTTGAGGGCTTCTTGAAGTGGTCCTGGCCCAGTCCCAGATGCTTCTGTCCACCCTGACTCCAATTGTATTCATTGCTTTCCTATTCATTATATTCATCTCCTTTGCAGGACTTTGAATATGGCTGAAGCATCTCTGCTAAAGGAACATCTTGAGGTGGCCCTTTGCATGGTTTGTTAAAGCCGAAGGCATGAATTCACAAGACCAGAAGATACATGGGTAGATAAGCATGGGAGCTAGATACCCAAAATGACCTTTTATGTACCTGAGAAAATATTTTAATCTGACTTTTAAACCTTTAACAAAGATGTCATTTGTGAAAGAAATTGTAGCTTGTATTTTAAAACTACATAAAGTCTGCAGATGCCTGGTGCAAGTATTACCAGTTGCTGTGGAACTGACCAACTATGGCTTATGTGAAAGCTCATTTCCTCAAAGAAACTGGGCAAATATCAGACTAGAACAACTTTCTCCTGCTATTGACACACAGAGAACTCTACCAGGAGATGTTCATTTGCTCAGCTTCCGCTCTGGGGAGTCGCGTGCTGTGGCTTTGCTCAGTTTAATATCTTAGCTTTATAAACTATTATTACTGCATTTGAAACATAAAACACGGAGATTCCAATCTTAATTAAGCAGCTGATGCACTGCAACTGTAAAGGAGATGATTTTCAGGAAATGAGTATTCCCAAATTGTGCAAAGATATTTCCTCATTATGAGCTGATGGGTCAGTGTAGCTGCAACGGTGTCACTCAATGGTGGGGATTTGGCTGTGGGTCTTGCAGCACCTCCAGCCATAGGGTCTGAGAACAGCAGGCTGCATTAGAAAAAAAGACAATAAAACCAGAATGCTATTTTCTTTTTATGGCTGCAGAAAGGTTAAAAACTGTACAATAAACACAAGACTCACACTGCAGGCAAGCACCTCCTTTTTTTCCCCTCTTTTTAAAAAAAAAAATAATGAAACAACCTAATATTTGTAGGGAATCATGAAAGGTCAAGTGTGTAACATTACTGCAGGTACCAGCTTGCCCTGACAGCTGAAGACAAATGCAGTTGCTACATCCTGGACATGCAGCTGCCCGATTTACAAATGTAGGCCATTTATTATCCAGCCAGACTTCCAAGAATTGAGCGTATGGTTAATAATGAGCCCCCCAGACTGATGATGCATCTATTAGTGAGCCAAAAATTCTCCCTGTAAAATTAGACTTTGAACTGAGGTTCTTTGAAGAGCTGGCGCCATAAAAGCTGCATCTGGAACTGCATATCAAATAGGGTGATGAAGGGAGAAAAGGTGGAAAGTTTCTGTCTAAGATATGTAACCCTTTAATCAACGTCAAACACTAACCTGGATGGTGTAAAAGAGGGGTTGTACAGAAAGTAAACAGTCTAAATGAAACTATTAATATATATATCAGAGATTGTTGGAGCAGGTCCAGAGGAGGGCCATGAAGATAAGCAGATGGCTGGAACACCTCTCCTGTGAGGACAGGCTGAGAGAGCTGGGGTTGTTCAGCCTGGAGAAGAGAAGGCTCCAAGGAGACCTTGTAGTGGCCTTCCAGTATCTGAAGGGAGCCTACAAGAAGGCTGGAGAGGGACTTTTTACAAGGGCATGTAGGGATAGGACGAGGGGGAATGGCTTCGAACTGGAAGAGGGGAGATTTAGTATAGATATTATGAAAAACATATTCGCTCTGAGGGTGGTGAGGCACTGGCGCAGGTTGCCCAGGGAAGTTGTGGCTGCCCCATCCCTGGAGGTGTTCAAGGCCAGGTCGGTTGGGGCTTTGAGCAGCCTGGTCTGGTGGGAGGTGTCCCTGCCCATGGCAGGGGAGTTAGAACTACATGATCTTTAGGGTTCCTTCCAACCTAAACCATTCTATGATTCTATGATTGGCTACATATAAGGAAAGCTGAATTAATTTGCGGCTACTTGTATGTGCTTACTTTGGTTAATGAATTAATTTTACAAAACACTCATATTCCATGTTTTGTCAGAAATATCATCTTTTATTACAATAGAACCTGCGGTCACATGCATAAATATTGGAGCAGTAAAATATATTTTCATTGATTGTCTCCTGGCAATTGACATAAAATTGCATTTCCCACACGTCTTTACCAATTTCACTTCATCCAGCTAGACAAGCTGTTTTAAGAAGTAAACCAAAACTGCTATTTAAACATGCACCTTCTCCCTCCCTCCCCCTTTTATATGGTCAGGTAGGTTAAAATAGAAGCCAAAAAAAAGAAAGTCTGCAGATAAAATATTGATGTACAACAATTCAAGCTGCATACACAAGGTACTGTTGGGAACAACTACTCCTGAATAGAAAAGTTCAATGAAAATCGATGATCTAAAAAAACGGTGCCTAAGAAGAACAAAGCCTGATCTGCAGAGTCCAAAGAGCTTTTAGATGAAAGCTCAACTTGGTCAAATAAATTATGATCTTTCTGGAATAACAGAGTAATATTTACCTTTCACTCCATCCATTTTCCTATCAGTAATATGTATATACTTTCCAGGGTATTTAGGATCATGAGATTTTGTTTATAGGGAGCTTCAAAGACAGAAAATTAAAAACATCCTGTCATACTCATGTTGTGGCTGAGTTCATAAATGAATCCTTGGGGTGGAGATGCTCAGCCACCATTTTTCGTGAGTGTTTTGGTCTGATCCCTTATGCCCGGTACCTCACCTGTGCATCAGCCTGTGGTTCTAGGTGCTGGGACACTCAGAGGGGCGTTTTTGGAGAACTAGATTGAAAATGAGTTTTAAATCCACTTTGCAGTACCTTTGCCTACTTGGACAGCAATAGAGACTTGTGTCTTTTATTACTTATTGAAAAAAGAAGGCAAAAATGTTGCATTTGAAATGGCCGTGCAATTAAGATGCCTGGTCCCTAATGACCAGCAAAGAGGACATAGCACAGAATATATCAATAAAAAACAAGGAAATCCAACTTGTTAGGGACTGACGCAGTTTAATTACATTTTACATTTGTTCCTGAAAGGGTATTGGCACAAATTGAGCTCATTAATTCTAAATTAAAGCTTTTATTCTGGCCTGCCTATGACAACCCCTTCTGAAAAGGCTCTGTGTGCTAGATACCCAGGTGGCATTCACACATTTATTGTGTTATAGAAGGAGACTTGACAGATTCTTATCACTTCAGTACAAATAAAAATGAACATTTGGAATTATGTAACCTCCTAAGGAGGCCTGATTCTTCAGGATACTGTTCTAATTCTTAGAGTGCAATATGTATGACTTTAGAACCTATACCTCATATAGTCCTCAGTTTAGAAATTGGCCAAATTCCGTCCACCATCTACCAGAGGCAGAAAATGCGCCCCAGAACTGTGACTGCAGAGAAATCTGACACAACAGAAACATGGGGAATAGATGATGAGTTCATAGTTTAAAGCAGGTTTATACAAACCTGCTTTTTTATTTATGTGGGGGTTTTAATGACTTTTATACTAGATCTTTAGCCAGAGCTCTCAAACATTTGTGAAGCTTACCGTAATGCTTAGTGAATATTGGCTAGAAGCCACCAAAGACAAGTGATCTGAAGATAACTAAACACATTAGCAACTGCTACGTTTGTTGCAAGTTGAGCACAAAACAATTTTTTAGAAGAAATTACAACTTCCTCTGCTTCACTTGAGACATCCAGATTTCTCATTAAAGCGTGGGGTTCAACTGATGAAAACTTAGCCCTTTAGAAGGCATCTGAATATCTAGGTGCTTGTGCTCCTCACGGTGTTGGCTCAAGGTGTGAATTAACTGTTATCCTTGATAAGTCATCCATACAACTTGACTTAAATAACGCTTTAAATTTGAAATAGCTGACCTGGCACTACTTCTGAATTGCAGCTCTGTTGTTGAGAGTATTAAACTAGTACCATGACATCTGTGCAGCCACAGTTTCCTTTTGCAACCCATCTGCAGCTAATCTAATCATCCCATGCAGTCACACGTTGCTTTATAACCTCAACTAGGTTAACTGAGGTGGAATAATTGAAGCTAATAGTTGCAGCACAGACAAGCCCTGGATAGAATTAGAACATTAAGGCATTACAGCACCATGTATTTATGCTAGAGGGCACTCATATTTCATTCTGAGCAGTAATAGAGCTTGGCATTTGTATAACATACATCTTCAAAGCACAGTGCCAACAGTAACTTTCAAGGAGTGCTGTGAGGTAGGTGTGTACATCAATCCCTGTTTTACAGATGAGGAAACTGAGGCAGAAATGTTAAGGTATTTGACCCAGATCACAGCAGGAGTTAAAGGCTGTTTTACACAGTTGTTAAAGGATAACACTGTGATCAAAACAACTTGAAAATTACTCTCCTCAGAAAAAGCCAGCTCATGATATGTATGGATCCTTACATCTGTGTGTGTGTGCAGATTAATTTTGGATGTGGCTTTGTATTTTTGAAACCACAGACGTTGCTTTCTTATTCTAAAACCCTGTGACAAAAATATATCAATTTAAAGCTTTAGGAAAAGCACATAAAGAGCTATGTCTTTGTCCCTGGCTCTCCTCTGCGGTTCCTATATAGTAACAGATCTTTCAGTAATAGGCTGAACTTTAGAGGTACACAAACCCTATAGGTCTCAAAGAACAAGGTCACCTTAAGGATTATTTTTTTTTTTCATTTTTCCTACCCAACACCTGTTTACTAGCCTTTAAGAGTTTCACTCCTTCATTTCCAGCCAAGTATTTAGTGAAGTATTGCAGTGGTGTCTGCAAGCACAAGATGTCATGAGATTCTGCCTCCTCCCCTCAACGGTGTTACACACCTCTAAGGACAGAAACCTGTCTCAGAAGACAGCTCCTGCCACAAAGAGTTCACAACTTAGGAAGGAAAAGGCTGAGTAGGAACAAGAAAACAGAAGTGATTTGTCTATGGCAGGAGACAGGCAAAGTTTGTCTTGCAGAGGCTTGCAGCCAGGTGGCAAGACTTCTTGTCTAGGCACACTTGTTCAAAAGACTCCACCAACCTACATATTTTGTGATACTCTGAAAATCAACCTTTTAATTTCCACAGTACAGCTCAACGAATTACACACATATTCTGGGAGTGTTTCTTAAGACTGCTTCATTTTGCTTCCTATGATCATTCATACAATTGCATTTTTTGGAAAAATGTTCTCAGAAAACAAATACTCTGCTATTCAACACAAATGCATTCCTGAAAAGTTCAGCTGTTACAGTATAGCGTGGATAGTTCATTTTCCCATGAGAATCAACACAATGGAGGGATGTATGCAGGGACTTATAGAATATACACATTCTGAACACACAGGGACAACATCTGTAACATGAAGGATGGAGAGGCAGAAACAAAATCAGTGAGTGCTTTTCAGAGGAATTGCTGGCTTTCTAGAATAGATGACCTTTCTGAAACTCTCAGCGACTTCCCCTATGAGACTGTACCCGATTCCCTGTTTTGTCACCCCTCACACTCAGCTTGTTCCGTTTTGCTTCACCTGAAGACAATGCCAACAACTATGAGCACAACTCTTTGGAAAGAGGCAGCTAGTACTATGTCAGGGTTCAGTCTCCAAAGGTGAGATCTTCTGAAGAACTGAATGACATGAAAGATTGCTTCATGTTCAGTTCTGCCACTTCACCCAGGAGACTGAACTTGCAATGGAAATATTTCACCGTGAGTGTTCCTGTTGTCTCTGAACAGCTATATTGTCATTGTCGTCATCATCTTCCTCATATGAAACAAGACCATTCAAGTGTGAGGCGTGACAAAACAGTGTAATGACAATGGTTGCCTGCTCAGGGTATTGAGAAGATGGGCTGCAGGACCAATGGACAAGTAAGGTATTGCTGCAGTCACATGAAAAATATGAGCTTTCAGAAACCACATTGCAAAGAAATAGATTTTGATATCACTGGTGGTGCTACCCAACCGCGAAAACACAGCCATCACCATAAGCCTTATTTGACCAGTAGCCAAAGACAGTTTTGAATAGTTGCTATCAATGAACAGCTCATAATAAATTTTAGCTGTCAAAAAATATGGAAAAATGTAAGTATATTTTTTCAAAAAATGGCAATTTGTTTATGGACAATCTGGGCAGGCTGGGTATGTTGGATAAAGTATACATTGTGAACCATAGTTCAGCTCTTGTAGTAGCCTGGAAGTCTCTTAGGATTTAAAGCAAGCTGAACAACTGACAATCTTGGAGGAATTCAAGTGTGGTTTTATAATATCTGGTTCAACAGACTGAACTGGATCACTCTCACTATCAATTATGTGTTTCACCAAGCATCTGGAAGCTTCATTGATGTTTATATTTTCCTGCAAATGAAAGAGAAAGAGAGGTTGATTAGTCAATATTAATTACACCATGCTGCATATTTCTTGTGCATAATTAAACTTTTCTCTAGGCAACATCAAAAGTTTACTTTCCTTAATAAACAGCTTTTTAAAATTGACTGTATTAAATAATGCTTACTGTAGTTTTTAAGTTAGTTATGGATTTTTGCATATTATGTTTCATATCTCCCTTAATTATACACAGAGCTCACTTTAAATTACCCCAAAACTCTTGGTGATTCGATTGTTTCAATAAACTAAACAAATGTCAGAGGGATGTTAAAGACAGATGCCTCGAGTAACACTCCAAAATCCGTATTTTACTGCTTGAATAATGCTTACCCTGATTTTCAAATTGTTAATTATCTATCAGAAATTTCAGCCATCAATAGCACTTATCTTTTAAAGCCTTTTCCACAGTTTCAGAAAGATTTCCATATACAATGCTCACAATGAAACCTGCGATGAACCATTCATTGAATAAATGATACAATCTCAAGTTGTTCACAAAACAGTAAAAAAAAAAAAAGTTCTGTATCATTTGGAGTCTTCACTTATTTTTTGTTGAGGCTGACTTATCTCCAGTGTACTGCTTCAGAAGAGATATATCACCATTGGTTTCATTTATAAGACAGAAATCCTCACTGCAAGGGTTTAGAACGAAAGGCAAAGCGTGGCTTTTTCTACACGTGCCGTACTTCAACAACACATTTAACTTGCAGCAACCCTTGCCCTCAGCAAAGCTGTAACAGTCTGATCAGTGAGACACAGCTCAGCACAGCGTATAAAATAAGCAGTAATACTGAGTAAGGATTTTTTTTTTTTTTTATGACAGCCACCGATAAATTTAGAATGAAAAGTCAGGCTTTCTGGTATAAAAGACACTCTTCTATTCTAACTATTGGCATTGATTACTTATTTTATGTGACAGGAGATAGAAACCTCACTGTAGCTTCAGTCTTCGGGGAAGTCATATCACACACCCACATACATACATACAGAAATGCAGTCATATATATATGTATATATTTATTTATATGTGCATTCTCCTCTTGCTTCATAAAGATTATATTTTTATTTGCAATCCAAGACTGACCCAGATTTCCAAGCTGAATCTGGAGCCTGTTGTACTGAGATCATAAACACCCATGCACACAATGCCATGAAGTCTACCTTCATTGAATGCTAAGCATCAATTCAGCACCACTGATAAAATAACCTGTAAAATTTAACATGTGAAATGTTTGGGGTTTTTTTTGCATGTGTATGTTCAAAAAATTCAGATGAGTTGTTTAGGTATGAAGTTCAACCATAAAAAAGGAAACGAAGGTACATGTGTGTGTTTCAGTAGAGATGGTACGACTACATGAAGATCAAAAGCTAAAGTAATGGATTCTGTGAGGCTGATTTCTATTCTCCTTGCAATCAACGGCAGAGCTCCACAAACTCCATTGACCAGCCCTTTGCACCACAGCATAGTGTTGAAATTTGGGGATCTAAGTGGAAGTGTTAATTAGTGACAAGATTTCACAGGTTTCTTCAACTACACAAGTGAACTTAAATATTTGAACTTTGCCCTGTAAAGAATATCAATTGGTTGCAAAAAAACAGATCTTTAGATAGGTCATTTACACACTAACCCCTAGAAGGTAATACTGAGCTGGGAATCAGCTCTGTACTGAGATGTTAAAATGTTACTCTATCACATGGGTCCCTGAGACCAGACAAGCAAATTCCTCAAGCATGCACCAAAAATCTTTTTCAGAACACTGTGAAATTTTATGAGACAAAACAGACAACGAAAAATACCTCTCAGTACTGCTTAGAAAGCTGAAGACAAAACAGGATTGTTAAATGGTCAAAAATACACATGTAAAAATCCTTTGCATTGTGCTTTCCTTTATTGATGGACTGGTAAGCATTTCATTTATGCATGTGCTGCTTCTCTCTTGGGATGACAGCATGTATTTTTTCAATAATTGCCTTAGTGACTATCTGAGATTGTGCCCAAACGGAATAATGTTCAGACTTATTAACAGAGACCTTCTTTGTCAGAGGCTTAAGGTCAGCATTTTATAAGAGTGGGAAAGAAGTAAGGAACCCAAGCCCATAAAAGCATAAAATGGGTATAGGTGGACATCCCTCACCCCGACTTGGTGATGGGTGGAAGTCCATGTGCCAGACCCAAGCCTAAAAATTTAGAAGGAAAAAACAATGCTGTTTTACTTCAGCCAGAACTCAAACTAAAGTGAAATTGGGTTATTTAATGCCTTTTTAAACCTATATAGCTCTTTTGGGGAAGAAAGCCAAATTTGAACATGCGAGTACTGTTTTGACGTAAAAAAATCAAAATATTCCATTTTGGAAGTACGAAAATTAACGCTTCTCTTTTTCTGCATTACTCTTTCCCTTTTTAATGAAATGATTTACCAAATTTGACCTGTATTCCTTATTATGTTGTTAATTGTGTTTTGGCTTGAGCTTGCTGTTTCTCTGGTAGGTGTCTGCCCAGATCTACTGAATATCTGTGAAATGGGATTAGACAGAGATCGTCCCCAGCTCTGCCCATTCCACCTGAAAAGCCTTCTGCTTTCAGTCCATGCCCACCTTCCTCTCTGACAGGGCACCATCCCTTCAGAGGTGCCTGCCAAAGTTTGTGACCGAGCTCTTACTCCTTCAAGCAAAGCGTGCTGGTTTGCAAGCGTGCACCGTTTAAAGCGTTTGCACCCATGCAATTAAAATTCTGCCCTTTGTTCTGTATGAGAGGAAAGGAATAAAAAGTCCTGTCCATAGTGTGTGTCAGATCAGAGAGGCATTTTCTCATCCTGAATATGAACTGCCTAAGCTGTGTGGATGAAAACTGCTGTCGGGTAGAAGGGGAGCAAGAGAGGAAGGGTGAGCCTGGCACACAGCACAGCTGGTTCTGAGCTTGTGTCTAGCTCCAGCCTTCTCCCACGGTTCAGAAGGCAACTGGTACGTGGTACAGATGAGAAGAAACACATTAAGTCATTCACACCAAGAACCCTGTGCTCATGCCAACAAAGCAATTCCTGCTGTCCCAGCTCTATGGCTTGACCGCTTCCTTTCTGATGCTACTATTGCCTTTTGTTACAACCCTAATCCTATGGTGTCTACCCCGTGTCCCAGGTCTGTGGATCAGACATGGCTGTATTCTGGTCTGTCTAATGAAATATTGATTTCTACACCTCTCCTCCTACAGTGTGTTTTGCAATACAAAAGAATAAAAAATAAAAAATCAATATTCTGCGAGGCAGCGAAGCAGCTGCAGACAGTAGAAGGTGATCTGCTATCCAAACACAGACACCCAGGGACCTGGTAATTTTAGAGAGCAGGAGGTGTTGAAAGGCAATCTAAGGAAGGACAGAGAAAAAGGAGCAGGTCAAAATCCACCCAACAAATACAAATGGACCAACAATCAGAGCATACGACTGGACAGAGAGGAATAATCACAGACCCTGCCAATTGTACTGAAACATGAAAACAGCCCCAGTTATGCTTAAAAATAAAATAAATTATGTTTTGAAAAAGAAAGACAATATAGGTGAGACAACAGAGTGAAACAATGTTTTTTCAGTGGGTCTTTCTTTTGAAACACCTTAACTGTAGTCTCCCTTATGGCTTTGCCTCTCCTCTCCTCTCCTCTCCTCTCCTCTCCTCTGCTCTCCTCGTCTCCTCTCTTTTCTTTTTCTTTTTTGTGTGTTTACAAAGTTCCTATCACATTCTGAGAAAATTCTTTAGGTGATACTAGTCCTACTCTGCCTTTTTGGTGGAGCCACTTCTGAACATCAAAGATTATCCAGCTCTTGACATGGTAGTAGATGCATCTGTAGTGCTGTAGCTTGTTTTCCAGCCTCCTCTGAGGTCACTTTTACCCTCACAGTTCTCCAAACACTGGGGAAGTTCTGTCTACCTATACTACTTTTAAGGATGCTGTTACTCAGCTCTGCATCTTTGATGTGTTTATCTTCACAACATCATTCTGTGATAGGGAAATGTTGCTATGCCATTTATCAAATGGAGAAAAAGCAGACCACCAAACAGAGGAAATTACATGAAACCTGTTCTAGCACACAGTGGCTAGATGGAAACTGGGAGACGGCACAGTCTGAAGCCTTCTCATGAAAATGTAGGAACGCAACACCCTTCTTTCCCAAAGCTTGTGGGAGAGTTTCTCCTGCAAGACCAAGAAGGAAGGATTTTACCCACGTTACGGTGCCTTTGTTGCTGTCAGTCTTTTCTTCCTGCTTTTGCTCTACTGCTCACGCTGACATCCAGAGTTAGCACGCTAGCTTTTATGAAACCCTTTCCTGGGCATCTCCCCTTGCCCTGTCCCCTGAGGTGCCTAACCCATTTCTGTGACTTTTGTGCCTCGGTAAGCCCCAGCACCTGAAAGACACTGTCACAGTCAGTGACGCAAGAACTAAGTTGTGAATCCAGCCCTAAGTGACCTACCCTGCATCAACCTGCCAATGTCTGCCAGAGCAAGGACCTGAACCCAGCTCCTGTCATGATGTCTGACTACTTGAGTCGGTCTGTCTCTTGACCCCATTGAGAAGGAATGCAAAAGTGAAAATCAACATATGTTACTGTTTATTCTAGTACCAAAAAAACCCAAGGCAAAGAAAAGAACTCTGAGCACTCTCTGGAAGACAGAAAGGAATAGTGGAAGACACAAATGAAATTACAGTTTGCTTTGTAGATCAATCTCCTTCAAATGTATGTTTTCAAAGGGCAGTTTTAGGGAAAGGATAGCAACTCAGGGCAGGGAAGTAGAGTTGCATGATTTAAAACCTTTGAACCTATAGCTACGGGAAATAACGTTGTAGTCTTGTAATGCAACAGTCAACTGACAGGAAAATAAATACTTTATTGAATGTGTCTCAAAGCAGTACATAAGCTTCACAAGCTTTTTTGCATTCTGGATTGCCTTCCCCCTTATCTGTCAGCTCTAATACAGATGCAGAACATTATAATTTAGAGCATTCCATTTTAATATATGAAATAAATCCCCTCAGACAAGACTGGCTCTTTGCTCTTCACAGAAGAAAAAAGGCCTTTGCTATTTTTTTGGGCCTGTCTTTACTTCTAAATGAAACTTCTCTTTCTTTGCCATATGGATATCTTAGACTTTTCTGTCTGGTTGTTTTCTGGTATAAAACTGTTCTTTTTCTACATTTGGGTAATTTCTTTCTCTGACTGAATCTGATGCTTCTGAGTCTTACCTTGAAAGTCAGTGTGAAGAACAACGTGTATTGTATGTAGGCACAGCTGCCTAACGTGGGCACTTGGGGAGGTCTAAGACGGCATCGCTTAGAGACATGACCTTAGACTCCACTACCGGCGTCAAAGGAAATTCACTTCCCTTAAGTAAACACTTACAAATTCTGAAATATTCAGGTGTCAGATGGGAATCTAGTGAGAATCACATAGTTTCCACATTTCATTTCTAAATACACTAAAATACAGGAGCAGGGATATGACTTTCAAGATGTTTTAACCTGCACTCCCCTGGAGCCCGCAATCTGAGGCAATGGCTCCACGTGCTCCCTTAGCAGAGCTCCCTTGGAAGCCGCTGGCAGCAGAGCCTTATTAAGATGTTGAGCCATACTGTTGTGGTTGTGTTTCTAGGAAAACACAACCTAACAAGTTAAAAGCCATCTGGATGCACGAACATGAAATTCACGGATGGGAACTGCTGTAACTGTAACCCTGAGAACAAGATAATTTCTGTAATTGAATTCTTAGAGCCGGTTGAATATTCTGCAACAAAATTGTTGGACTAAATGACCTCCGGAGGTCCTTTCCGACCTCAACAGCTCTGTGATTCTGTGAATTTTCAGCTTTTGGCCAGCACTAAATAACATATTTCATAAAAGTGATCCAGAGAGCTATAGGGCAACTCTAATACCTGCAGGATGATCTGAAGCAAATCCTCTTCTTTTAGTTATAGGAAACAAACTCTGTGGAGGATTTTTTCACAGAGTGACTGTATATATGAACTGAAAGCCTTAGGTGTCAGCTTCATTTCTTGGTTTATGGCAGAAGCTGAAATATTTTCTAAGGGTCTGTGCAGTGAGACTAGTCAGGCTTTTTTTTTGAGTGAATTAAAAAGACAATGTAGGGAACTACATATCCCTGACTGGGTCTGGCAGTCTGAAATGGATTGCTTTGGTTTCAGTTACCAGATCAGCAGATCAGCTGCAGTGTGTCAGCTTAATTCAAATACATGTCCAAACCTTGTTTGTCTTTATGGAAATCAAAGCCACATATCCTGTTCTTCTGCAAGTCTACAGTGTAGCTTGGTTCTTTTCAACTTTCATAATTGTCCGGTCAGAACAACTGAATAAATTATGATTTAAACAAGGGCTAGTAGAGCTTTGTTCATTCTCAGAGTTCAGTGGTAAGATGAGCAGAACTGCTGTCCTTGCTTTGTGGAAGAAGATTGTAGATCAGAGGAGAGAGTGACTTTCTGAAGGTCGGCCAGTAGATCAGCGGCAAAGAGGACTCCTGATTCCTAGTCCAGTTTTTGGGCACTATGACACACTGTGGACTGCCTGTCAGACAACAGCTGGAGAAAGGACACATTATCCACATTTCTGAGAGGAGGAAAAACGCTATGACTTTTTCCTCATCCAAATAGGATGTGTTCAAATAGCCCAGAGACTCAGTGCTCATTCAGTCTCCAGGCCACAATGCTGAGCAGACAAGGAGCTGTGTGCTTAGCCTAGTTTGGTAAGGGCCTGAAAAGCACAGCTACCAGCCCTTCTGGGCAATTTGGACAAAATGTGAATGTCTTTTCACCAAATTCTGTGTTGCTGACAGCAGAATTACAGCAGGGAAAAGAGGAACTCAGGCGCAATCACAGCACAGCTATAGTCAGTCGTAACGTATTTCAGGTTATTTCTGAAGTAGGTATTTTCAAGCACATTTAGTTTTGATGGACTTGCCTGTTTTGATGCACAAGTTCCATTTTCATTATAAAGTGATAATAAGCTTGAAATTGCTGCTTTTCTAATCCAAGTCAAAAGCTCACCTCTTTGAACTAGGAGTGGTGGTGAAAACAGTTTAAAGGCTTGGAAACGTGTGTGGAGCTCTCAGCTACTCTGGCCACATGCGGAATAATTAAATGTGTGACAGGAAGGAGAATTTCCTTCCTTTAAAAAAATGCATCTTTCACAATAGTTGTAGTAATTAAGTTTATTAAAGAATTTACTATTAGGGTTATTTCCTGACTATCTGGGGATGTGCCTTTTAGACTGCAATCAATATGAACAAATGAAATAACCATCTGTAAAAGAGACCGGGCTCTCCACTGGATATATGATGATATGTGTAACTTATGACTATAGTGCATTGTGCTGTTGCCCCACAAGTCCCTTCTTACATGCCAAACTACCAGAACAATTTCTGTCTTTGTAGGGAACAGAACATTGGAACAGGCTGAGTATTTCCTTCAGATTAATGGAAGAATCAAAACTAATACACGAGAATGCAATAGGCGGCTCAAATGTTTTATATTGAAGTGATTAACCTAAGAAAAACAGCACCAGGGAATAATAAAGTGATGCTTTTCAGTGTAATCTCTGCCAGTGCTGCAGACAAAGATTTCAAACCATTGACAGCTTGAAATACGGTAGGTACTTATATAGCATGTTACTTTCTGCAAGGCAACCAGAACTAAAAGATGTACTTTTATAAATAATCACCTTTGTTTTTCCAAAACGCATAAATCCTATTCAGTTTGCTCTGAAGGCTGTAAGATTTCCAAGCACGTCTCCAGAAAACCTCTGGAGATCTAATTATTCCAGAATACCGCAAAAAAAAAAAAAAAAAAGTTATTACTTATTTGAACTGCTAAAACTGCTAGCTGCAATATGATGACTTCTCTGTCAGTGTTATTCTGCTTCAGAAAAGTTTCTATTCTCTATAGCACACATAGCTAGTTTTTTTTCCCTAGACCTGAGTTCAATTATTTAATATGCTCTAGGCTGAAAGAATACCAGATACATGTTGCATCCAATATTTTAAAATAGCAGTAATAATAAGTTTTGTTTAGAAAAAATGCGTAGGTTTTAGTTCAGACCTTAGAACAAGTGGGGAAATTATTTTGATTTAACTTAGCCTAAACGTCGTAATTCTACCATCTTTACTGGAATTGCTCTTCTTTGCATTGTTTTAAAGTCAGGAGTCTCCAATCTGGGTGGAAATTAGGTGTGGGGGTTACAGGATTGCCTTCAGTCTATAGCAACAGAGAACAGCCTGATAACAGAGTGAGGTGTCCTCAACTCTCACCGCTCCCTTCACAATGGCTGTTGAAGACAAGTCTTGTCATTGCTGGATTTCCTTCTGTTCCTACACGATTGCACTGAGGACTCGAGGACTGCTTGGGTTTCCGAGTTAAATAAAGTAAGAAGAATCGAGATATTTCTTTCCTTTAGAATAACTCAAAATCCTAATTCTATGTGGCTTAGAAAAACTTGGACTGCGTTTCCCACTGCTGTGACTATTTAAAAATTTTCCTGTCCTTTACGCTTCCATAGTTCTGCCCAAGATTGGCTCCATCATCACAGTAAAACCTCTCTGCCACCTTTGAAATTGTTTGTACATTCATTCTCTGCCATGACCTGCAATGACCCTTGGCACAATAAATGTGGTTGCTCTTTTTAAGAGGAGGACAAGTGCTTGCTGGGGACAGATGGAATTCATGGTGCAGATTCCTTTCTCATAGGCCAAAGAGCAGTGACCAGCTGCATGACTTTGCTGATCCAAACCTAGAATAATGAAATTATGGCCCCGTATCCTTTAAAAAATGGTCCATCCTCCCCCCTCTCATTCTGTTTGAAAGCCTTTTAGATGCAGGCTTTTTAAAGCAATCTGTTATTCATTTCTCTCCACATGATTTTTGTGATGGTTTTGCCCTCAGGTCTTGGTTTTCAGTGAATTGGGTTTTGTCTCCAGGAAATGTAGACTCACGTACATATCAGAAATGAAGAAAAAGTAATTCCAAAGAAAACAGCCATATACAGTGTTATACATCACAGTTGAACTGAATCCCAAATACTTGCAATCAGATATTTCATGTTTTCTGTGGCCTGAAAGACAGTTAGACACCTAACCGAATATTAAAAAGGGGTACAATATGTAATTCTTATACAAACAATAATAATTTGTCCTGTAATAATCCCCTCAACTCTCCACATCATCTTCTTGTAGCTGCTATTCCAAATGCTTTGCTCTCTAAGTTCACTTTTATTTTCCTGGAATAATTAGCTTTCTGCCATAATTATTACAAAGAGGCTGTTGTAAGAGATCTTGGCCTCTTTCTTAACCAGAACTAGACACTGTCCATAGTAAAACTTTTGTTATCCTAGAGAGTAACACTGGTGGCCTCATCCAGCAGAAATCATCAGAGATCCACAGATCTGAACTCAAATCAGGTCCTGCACATACAGCAATGACAAGGACCCTGTTTGTAGAGCAAAATAATTTACACACTGACATAGACCAAAACGTCTCCCTAAAAATGGTGTTTTGAAGGAGCAGTGACTAGCTTTGAGACTGATTCAGTAGGGAAGCAAAGACGCTGACCGCAAAGATGCTGACCACAAAAACATCTTAGCCCAGAGCTCATGCAGTGCTTGAGGCAGACTAGGACGTGCTGCTAGTCACCTACTGCTGCTTCTGCTGATTACAAATGAGGCTTCTTTTAAGTATTAATGCTTAAAGAAGGAGTCAAGACCAGGAAAGTAAAATACAAATATACACTCCAAAGCTTCTTAAGTAACTTTCCTGCAGTGCTTAAATGAAATTAAAAAATTGAATGTAGCGTTTCGGCTTTCAGTCTACTAACAACCTAGGTCAAACCAGAGCCAAACTGTTTACATTTAAAACATCCAAAAGTTCTCCAGAGCTGTTAATGATGACACCAGGTTTCATAACCGGGCAATACAATAAGCATAATATCCACTGAGTTGTTGTGTTCAAATCAATATTTCACACGCCAGCTCTCCAAATCTTGCATGCAGTGAGGTTATCTGAGAAATCTCAAATTGATGTGCTGGAGCATTGTACCTTGGGCCTTCGTACCCTGAAAGTCCCAGTGCCCTTTCTGGTTTTTATCTCCATTTTCTTATAGGCACTCAGGAAATCTGTACCAAGGCAAGGAACTGACCCTCAGAGCAGCTCATTCAGCACTTTGACCACTGATCTTTCCTTCCTCCCCAGATACGTGATTTTTTTGAAAAGGCTTTTGAGAATGAGAGCTTTTAACTGTAAGCATCGTACAAGATCTACGATAGACTGACTTTTTTCTAGAATCTAACACAATAAAACTATTGTCTGAAATCAGCATTTCTCAGGCAAAGTCATATATGAATATTTAGAGATAATATTCACTGTTAAGAATTATGAAAAATATCCTCATATCATTTATAAGAGGTAGCTTTTGTGTCTTGCCAAAGGTCATCTTCCTCCCCAGGATATTACGCAGTAAGTTGTTGGCCAGTTACATACTTTACTGCTGGCTTACCATATTAGAGCAGCTGCACTTCAGAACATTGCATATAATTTGCTTTGCAACAAAAGGCCTAAAACAAATAGAAATGTATTCATTTAAAAATTCACAGTTAATTAATTCCACCAAGAGGGAGCTTTGCAAGGTAACACATTTCGACTGAGTGAACTGTTTTAGGAACCAATTTCCCTGAACTTGGAGAAACATTTAAAAAGAATTGGAAACATTACCTTGGCTGATGTTTCAAACCAGCCCACGAACCCATTCTCTTTGCAGAACTGATCCATCTTGATGCCGTTGTTCATAAGAACGTCTATTCCCTGGTCGCATTTGTTTGCTAAGAGAACTGTCGGCACAGGTTTGCCATTTGGAAGAACCAACTTAGAGTCCAAATCCTCTTTCCATTTTGTCACTGCTTCAAACGTTGCAGGTCTTGTAACATCAAAGACAATAAAGGCCCCCATGGCCTCTCTGTAATACACCCTGGTCATGTTTCCAAACCTTTCCTGACCTGTGATAAAGAAAGTAGGAGGGGAAAAAAAACACCACCTTGTAAAAATCACTGCTTCCAATCTAGGTCAAAATTTAACATAGCAGGTTTTCTAAGAGAACATTACGGAAGGACTTCATTTTTTAAGCCTCTGGAGATCTACTCTTTTTCTAAATAATTATAAATACCATGCTGGACTCATTTGTATGAAAATGCAAGAGAATACAGCATGAAAAAGGAGTTTTAAAGCAAACATCCAAGGAAATTCGATAACTTTCTGACAAGCTTGAACTTCAGTGTACAGTCTTATTAAGCTGCCAGTTTTCTAGATCTGTGGACAGTACCAAGGGTTTTGATGTGCATTATAGGACTTGAAACAGGAGTCAAAAACATCTGGGTACCAGATTGGAAACTCCTTGATACTATGGTATTATGTGGGAAACATCTAACACCACTGATCTCCTCGTCCATGAAGAGGATCCCACATATTCTCATGCAAGTGATAATAATCAACAGTAATATAATTAAGCTCTGGAGCCGTACCAGGCATTACAGTCATTATGAATTTACTTTTACCGGTAAGCTAAAACACAGAGGTAATAAAGGTGAATTTAAAGCCTTACAAATGTGGAAAGTGTTCTAAGGAATGGCACAGCAGTAGCAACATGAAGAGCTATATTGCTCCAGTGAAAAGATCTGGGAGTAGACGTTTCACACTAGATCTATTCAGAAGACTTGTGGTTTTATTTGCTGAATTCAAAGTGTTTTCTGGGAAGTTATTTACAGTATTTTTGTGAGCTAACAATATATTATTACACTCAAACATGGACATTTGTAAATACCTCTCAATTTATATCATTAACAGTGCAAAAATTAACACACTTTATGTCAGGATGCGGTAGGATGATTAGCTGTGCGTTTGTTAATCTATGTGCTGTTTTCATGCGAACTTTGAAAAAATGTTTCCAAGAATGGAAATAAATTACACAGAATTTTTCTTGAAGTGAAAAAATAGAATTTCCATTGATGTCTACTGCTGAGCTGTGATCCAAAATAGAATTATAAATTCCTGAAACATCTCACAACAGCAGCACTCTTTAAGCAAGACAACTCTTGTATTTAACCACATGCTTCCATACCTGAGAAAAAGTGCTATGAAAATAGACGACATTCATCAGAAACCTATTTCTAGCTTTATTTTCTCAATGCGTATAATTTTGAGTAGGTTAGGAAGACAAGAAGATTGGCAGTCTGCCTCTGACCATAGGAAAGTTACCTGTGGCAGTTTTATCTGATGGAAATTGTGCTGTCAAATGTAGGGTTGGGTTGAGAACTGAGCAGTGCTGATTACTGGGCTTCTAGACCATGCAGTTTCATTTAATGGAAATAGCACTGAACACATTTATGGGGTCAACACCATCTGTTTGTGACATTTATCTTTGGTTTTCTGCACTAGCTGTTGCAGCAAGGAGAAAGTCATTCACATGATACAGAAACAAAAAGTGGATGTCTGTCTTCTCCAAATTCATGTTAGATTTTTTTTTACCTTAAACAAACACTGCATCCCATTGATAAACCAAGATAGAAATATATCATTTCTGGGAAATATGAGGTCATATTGAAAATTTCTTATGTCTATTCTTTATTAAAATGTCTTATGATTCCTATCAGTGGGCTAATCAGATGAATGGCTAAGTCATGTGCTATTCAATAATCTCCTTGCTGAGCAATTTTTTTTCATCTGCAAGAAGGTGCCTTCAAACAAAAGTCAGGGTCTGATTAGAAACTTTGCAGTGAGGCAAGCAGCAACATATGCAATTAGGTTTTGATGCATATTGCATTTCAGTGACACTTTCTACTTCCCATGCAAAGTTCTTGAGATGCTTGCACTGTACGTGAGATGCAGATGATGTAAGAACAGCTAAACTTGGGCATTACACATATTTACTGGGACACAGATCTCTAAATAGGTGGGACGTTGTCACAGAACATGAACTAAATTACTAAGTTGCAGCATAAAATCGTTCATCACAAACAATCAAATTTATTAGAGGAATAAAAGGCTCCTAAGATGTGATCCTCTGGCTCGTAGTGGCCCACAAAGTTCTGACAAATAGTATGTCATACACACCAATTCCTCCTTCTGCTCCTAGCTGCTTTTGCAGACACTTGGGTTTTTTCACTGCACAGAAAAGCCACCGTGTTCATAAAAGCAGCTTTATGCTGCAGGACAAAGCTCACCGATTTCCATTACCAATCACTTCAAAGAAAGAGAAAGTATGGAGCTGCTGGCTGAAAAAAGTGCCTAAACCCTTTTTGAAGTGGTCTTTTTCCCCATCAACTGCAATTAATACATGAACTTACTTGGCAGAAAGACATTATGCAACCTTGAATGGAAAAAGAGGTGGTTTGTAAACCACACAATTTTAGTTTTATGTCATTTGCATAATGGCTTTACTTTTATTTCATTTACATTGTGAAAAAAAGTGATCTCTAGTGTTTGCATTGTGCTTGGAGAGCTAAACATTGTGTCTAAGGATCCAGAAGGACTCTTTTGTTCAAAGGTTCTCACTTATGTGAATGAATACTTATCTTAATGGATGAGGTTCCCAAAACTTTTTCACTTATCAGATTTACTCATGGAAATAGGCACTGTTTGATGTATTAAAGGTGTCATAGTCTGGCCTTAGGTTTTCAGCAACACAATGGCTTAGGCAGTAATTAGGCTAGAAAATAGATCAACCATTAGGTATTCAGTGGTATCTTGCAGGCAGCCTTGAACATTAGAATCTGTTTTATTGCAAGAGGGAGTGGGGAAGATGGGTTTTGCTTTTCATTGGAAGAGTCAGAAACTTGTGAAATGTTTGTTTGATCTGGCCCTTTGTACTTTACTGCATCCCTTACAAGGCCACCAGCATCTGGCATCAAACCCCAAGACTCTGATGGCCTTTGCCCACAGAGACGGTTTTTTACATTGGGATTCATCAGCCCTAATTTAGATTCCAAAAAAATTAACTGGGTGTATCTAAGATTAGGGCCCCTTTGTAGTCAGAGACTGAGAAGAGATATCTAGAGGGCATCTTCTCAGAAAGCACAGACATTAAAGGGCGGGCACATAAACTTCATTATCGAGGTATTTAATCTCTACCCCTCAAGCCCCTGGCGAGCCCAGGGTAAGTAGCTTTCACTCAGACGGTTCAGTACAAGTTGCCTAATTGTTAAACCAGATGAATCCTACTCCACTTTGAAGTGAACCCAGTGAGACCAAGGTGTCAAAACAACAAGATTTCCACTAAAGGGAAGGTGTCCCTATCTGAATGACACCTGCCTGCACATTTATCCTAATCTCAGTGGCACCTGTGCAGCAGAGAAAGGTATTGTTTCATGGGCTTAAAGCAACCAACAGTTACATTTTCACAGTTTATAAAAATGCATCCCACATAAATTTGCCAGCATAACTTGTATAGAAATCTACAATTTTCATTACCCACTATCATCTCTGATAAAGTTACAAAAACGAATGATAAGGTGCTAAAACTCAGATACCTTCCACAATCACATCCACAGCATCTGAAATATAGTGCAAGATAAAAACTGATTAAAACTGCCTAATGCCCACCTTTACTACTGGTTTTACTTCTTGCCATCATCCCTCATCCTAAGAGGCTAAAGCTTCTGGGAACTACCGTGCTTTAGAGAGGGCTTTCAGCCAACGCTGAGAAGCTGGAATTTGTGGAGAACATTTAAACATTTTTTAATTTTGACTTCAAAATAATGTTCTGAATTTTCACCCTTGGATTTAAGTCATTGTCTTTATGGCTTGAAACACAAGCCGACCTTGAGGTGGTGTTCACCACCCCAGAATGTGGAAAAGCAACTGTGAGAAGAATCTGGCCCAGGGATCTCCCACAAACCTATACTGAAATAAACCCACCACAGTGAGGGACTTATTTATGTTTGCAGAACAGTAATTTCAAGGTAACTTAGCCTGGAAATCACCATGACTATCTTATTTATGCATATGTACTGCAATGCTTAGCAGCCACTAAACGCCTAAACTGCTGAGGATGTGCTGTGCCTGGCATTTGTGAACAGTCACTTTACCCCTTCTGGAGCATAACAGTCAAAAACCTTCCAGTTGCAGGAACATTTGCCTATATCTGTGCAAAGAGTGCTGCTTCCGAAGGTGAAAGTCTAGTTGGAGGACAGTAACAAGTGGTGTTCCTCAGGGGTCAGTATTGGGTCCAGTCCTGTTCAATATATTCATCAATGACCTGGATGAAGGGATAGAGTGTACCATCAGCAAGTTTGCTGATGACACAAAACTAGGAGGGACGGCTGACACGCTGGAAGGCTGTGCCACCACACAGCATGACCTGGACAGGCTGGAGAATTGGGCGGAGAGGAACCTAATGAAATTCAACAAGGGTAAATGTAGGATACTGCATCTGGGGAGGAATAACTCCATGCATCAGTACAGGTTGGGGGCTGACCTCCTGGAGAGCAGCTCTGTGGAAAGGGACCTGGGAGTCCTGGTGGACAACAGGATGACCATAAGCCAGCAATGTGCCCTGGTGGCCAAGAAGGTCAATGGCATCCTGGGGTGCATCAAGAAGAGTGCGGCCAGGAGGTCAAGGGAGGTCATCCTCCCCCTCTACTCTGCCCTGGTGAGGTTACATCTGGAGTACTGTGTCCACTTCTGGGCTCCCCGGTTCAAGAAGGACAGGGATCTGCTGGAGAGGGTCCAGCAAAGGGCTATGAAGATGATTAGGGGATTGGAGTATCTTTCTTACAAGGAAAGGCTGAGGGACTTGGGTCTTTTTAGTCTGGAGAAAAGACGACTGAGGGGGGGGATCTTATCAATGCTTATAAATACTTAAAGGGAGAGTATTAGGGGGAT
>VZSZ01010715.1:230627-262560 GCA_013398815.1 Ibidorhyncha struthersii | reverse complement strand
TGGACTAGATGATCTCCAGAGGTCCTTTCCAACCCTGACCATTCTGTGATTCTGTGATTCTGTGATTCTGTGATTCTGTGATTCTGTGAAAGGAGCAGAAAATCGAAATGAAGCTGTTCTTTTGCCACTGGTATTGTGTGGATATCTCAAATGCATTGGTCCAACTCTTTATGAGGTGAGATCATGGAATCATAGAGTGGTTTAAGTTGGAAGTGACCCTGAAGATTATCTAGTTCCAGCCCCCCTGCCCTGGGCAGGGACACCTCCCACCAGACCAGGTTGCTCAAAGCTGCATCCAGCCTGGCTTTGAACACCTCCAGGGATGGGGCATCCACAACTTCCCTGGGCAACCTGTTCCAGTGCCTCACCACCCTCACAGTAAGAATTTCTTCCTGATATAAAATTTAAATTTGCCCTCTTTCAGTTTAAAAATGTGACCCCTCATCCTGTCACTCCACTCCCTGATCAAGGGTCCCTCCCCAGCTTTCCTGTAGCTCCCCTTTAGGTACTGGAAGTCTTCTCTTCTCCAGGCTGATCCAGTCTTGTAAAAGCAAACCAACATGTTTTTGGAAGCAATGAATAATCCAGCCCACACAGACACAGCAGGAGAAATAATGGCGATGCTGACATGGCTGTGAAAAAGCAGCAGGGGAGAGGGGAGGCTCCAAAGTGCTGCTCTCTGCCCTCCGCTGCACTCGCAGAGCTGCTCCAGCAGTAAATCTGCAGCTAAAGCTGGTCTTTAGAGAAATCTCAGGGCTATGTGGACATGAAACATGGACGGGAGCACTGAGAGCAGTCTTGAAGAGAAGGGAATAGGAAAAACACCCGGGCTGTCTGTTTGCAATAGCTGGTTTCTTCAAAAATGGTCCCAGCCTGCATCTGTAGGGCCACCCCCACCACAGCCACCGTGATCAAAAGAATAATTAAGAATTTCTTTCAAAGCTTTCCTTCTGACAATCTGTTAATGAATTTTAAGGACACTCATACAGAGACAGCAGAAAACTTAAGGGGAAAAAAAAAAATGACAGAGGAGCAAGATTTAAAGATGTATGACCCAACGGTAGAGGTGATGACACACTTCAACAGGGACATGAACACCAAAACTGAGAACTTGGGACACTCAATGAAATAAAATGGAACTGGTGGAAGGAAGTAAAAGACCAGGAGAATTTTACCATGTATATTTCCTCTCACACACAGTCGTGAAAATTCCGTCACTTGAAACTTAGGCACTTCACTGAATCAGACATAAATTCATAGATTTTAATGCCAGTGTGTTGATAGAGATAATATAACATCATAAACCATGAAGTTTTGTCCAATTATTCCTGTCTAATACCCACAGCTTCAGGAATATATTATCTGTTAAAAAAAACCAAGTTTTAATGCAATAATAGGTGATGCAGAACCTAGTTATCCTTGAATTAATTTGTCTAATAGTAGTTATACTTATTGTTCAGTATTTATCTCTCATCTAAATAAATACAGTTTCAGCATTTAGCTATTAGGTCTTATAGTTTTGTTGATCAAATTAAAAAGTACAGAAAAATACGTTACAGAAATATAAACTACATTTAACTATGAAATTAGATGGCACTAGATGAACCAAATTTGCTTTTTCTTCTAATGTTTGTAGAAGAAAACAAAGGTAAAGTGCTTGGTCCTACCATGGCTGGAGCATGTCACCCTCCCATGAAGTCACCACGTATCTAGATCCTACTAATAATGTAGATAAGCCTGACACTCGTTTTACACAAAACGTTTTTGAGGAAATTATTTCTAGATTGTTAAACAATTTACTACCCACCGATCCACACAGCGAAGTGCAAGGAAGAGTACACATTACGCTTAGTAGTAAGTTCACTTGCTGTATAATGGAGCGGGAGGAAAGGATGTAAGAGCTAAAATGATGCCTGATATATGGAGAGAGAGAGAGACACACACACATATATATTCATATATTGATACATTTGCAGAGTTTGCTTCAATTCAAGTTGTCCTAAATGCTAAGCCAACATCCTTCAGCTTGGTTAGAGACCGAAAATTTGTTGGTTTACCCCCAAAGCTAAACATGACCTAATAACAGAGACTCTATGAAAAGAGAGAGGATGTTCTGAGACCAGAGCTTTTATTTTCCTCCCTCATATGCTCACATATTCATGTTTTGCAAGTGGTGATATATGACCAGCCACAGCCAGGATAAAACATTTCCAATCGGTTTTACTTTGCTTTCATTTTTAAACAACTTTTTTCTCACCAGCTTATTCATGATAACTTCTATGCCAGCACCACGCTGATCTGAATTCAGTGTGCTGCTTACAGAACTTATTTTCTATGTGTATCTATCAACAGCTAAAGCTTCTTACACAGAAGTCATTAAAACTGAGACAGCGACTCTTTTTATTACCGGCCACTGTCTTGACCTTCACAGAGATGCTTTGAATTGAGCAATTCATATGAAATTTAGTACTACGCTGTAATTCTCTCTGTCATGTGTGATAACTCAGAAAGCACGCTAGTCATTCAGTACACAACTTGGTGTAATTGCTTCTGCAGCCTGACTGAAAGCTACATCATATGATCCGCCAGCACATGATTAGTAGTGTAATAAATCTCTGAAACAAGGGATACAAAATACATTCTTTCAGTCCCTGATGCATTCAGAATTTACTATTAAATGCCTTTTCTCATACAGAAAAGTTTTGCTGGATATGTATGTATTTATTGTTATAATCGGTCACTGGTGAGCAATAAAAGCAATGCTTTCCCTCTTTTTCCAACTTTCAATAAAGAAAACTGAGCATATATGTATTTAATATCATAAAGCCACAAGACTATACTGATGTGTAAAAAACCTGAGGTTATGCACGTTGTGCTTCAAGCGGTGTTGTTGCATAAGTTTTAGTACCTTGGTGCCAAATTCAGAGCTCAGACATGAGGCAGTAAGTGTAGAAGGAAGGCACTCCCTCCGACGATAAGAATGTCAAGAATTTTCTCATTTCACTAGTTTTACTCGGTGCTGTTCCAGACCAGATCACTGAACCTCCAGCTCAGGCCACAGGCTGGCATAGTTGCCTAACAGCTGATATAATGTTCACTTCTATTCCTTACTTAACAAATGAAACTTCTTAATTTAACTGAGTTTTAAAGATGCCCTTCTTTTTGCTGTAAGCTATTGCGTTCTAGCTGTACTTGGGTTCCTACATACACTGAATGAGAGATGATTACTTATAATATGTGAAATATGTCATCAAGATTAACTGTTATTTTGTGGTCTGAATAAAAAAAAGATTAATTCCTAATGGGGGGGGTGGTAAAAAAAAAAAATCATGGGTTTAATTGGAAGCCAAATATAAAAACTTCAAAGAACTGACAGAAACAATGTCAAATTCTTTATTTTTTAATTATGTAAACACACAAGGATAACTGGACTTCTTTATACTTTCTCTCCCTGCACAGAATAAAATATCTTTCTTTGCCTGATGTTGGAATAAGGACAAGTAAATATGAGTAAATACATTTTTAGCAACCAGGACTATTGCCAAATGGAAACACTTCTCTTTTCAAAGCACGTCAGAAGTTGTTTACATTTCCTTGGGCCAAAGGAAGGAAGGTAGGAGAGAGGGGAAGGAAAGGAAGAGGGAAGGTATTTTGATAAAGTAACTCGATGATACTTTTTCCTTATTTTTTAAACTATAACAATAATTTTAACCATCTTATTGAATCCCTCATCCCTACCACCAAATTAAACAGATGTAACAGGGAATTCTTGTTGCTCTCCCACCCATCACAGAGCTCTATCTGTTGGTCTAATGAGGGAAGCTGAACAGCGGCAGCTGCAGGGGAGGAACTGGGGCATCTGGGGAGAGATGCCCGTGTCCCCCCACGTGTCTAAGGGCTTGGGAGAAAAATCAGATGGGGCAGGTTTCACCCTGACACTCCTTGTTTGGGAGTCTGCTGGCTTTAGGGAAACTCCAAAATTTCAATCTGCCCTCAAAGTTTTCTCTCCTCAATCTCCTCTCCCTCAACACATGGGCACTGGTACTTTCCAATGTAAATATTAGTACAAATGAATTTGGGTCGATATTTTATATTATCTCTGGATGAGTAATGGAGCAAAGGATTCTCCTCTGTACTCACCCGCAATATCCCAGAGCTGCAGCCGTACCACGGTCTCAGCATCCCAGCTCAGCACCTTCAAGGCAAAGTCCACGCCGATGGTGGCCCGGTAGTGGGGGGAGAAGTTCTGGTGGACATAACGTTTGATGATGCTGGTTTTGCCCACTCCCAGGTCCCCGATCACCAGCAGCTTGTAGAGGTGCTCCTTCTGACTGGGGTTCTGCATCTTTCCTGTGGCTGCGGCTGCTCCCTGTGAACTGATTGCATGCTCTGCCCGAGGAATCCTGCCAGCCCGAGGGGGAGAGAGGGAGTGAGGAACTGGGGAGGGAAGCAGAGAAGGTAGGTGGAGGCTCTTTCCCTTTGCACGGAAGCGGTATCACCAGGTCCAGCAGGCAGCCCTGCTGGGAGATGAAGTAAGCAAGGGACTGGGGAAAGAAAATCTCCCAGAAAGTTTTGTGCGTGTGTGTGTAAAGGTCAGCACGAGGTGTGCCTGGGATTAGTCTGGCTACTAAAGTCTTTGCAGGAAAAGTCATGTAACAGTCCTGTTCCCTGTTTCACTCCTCACTGGAAGGACAGTGTTTCTGTTCTGCACTAGTTTTACATACTTTTTTTAATCACTGTCTTCTCGGTGATGGTTTGTCACCCTGTGCTTGTTTCCAGACATCTTTAAAATGCCAGTCACAGCAAAAAAAGCAGAAATCTCCTTTCAGAGGTTTCACGCCTCCATTAAAGTGCAAAAATTAAACCAGTGTGACTTTAACTTTGGAAGTGATTTGGTTTTAATCGATGTAAGTCTGTGTGAATGCAGTTATATCACTAGAAGCGGCAGCCATAGCAATATAAAACATCTTTACATATGTCCATACTACGAGGGCAGTGTGAATTTAATTATAACAAACAAATATTTTTAAGTTGCATTAAAATAATTTTGATTATCTGTCTGTACCTATGAACTTGCTCACGTCTGCTGAATGCAGCACAGAGATCACACTTTGTTTTTTCTTACAACTGGACTCTAAAATGCAAAAAATCCAGATTTATCCCATGACTCTGATAATCAGAAGTTATGAAAGCATAACAGCATTAGAGCATACGAATGCCAGTGTCTCAACGGTGCTCTATTTTCCAAAATAAGTAATATCAAACTTGCAAACAATTGAGCACATTTGAGTAAATCATTCCACTGCGATGACTGACTCTATATTTTAAACGAAGAACACAGTGACAGTTTCAACTTGGCCGCTTAGCTGGAGACCCCTATCCACTGCCTAGAGGTATTTGATTCTTTTAACAGTTTTGAAAGCAAACCCCCAGAATTTTAATATTGTGTGAAAATCATCCATGAATTATTTTTACATTTATTGATGATCTTGATAAAATGAAAACATGTTTTACACTTACTGAAATATTATTCCATTGAGTTCTTATCTAAATGTGCACGGAAATGGCATGAGAAATTTGTCATCTGTCCAAAAAGCTGGATTTTAGTAGACAAAGAATTCAGAACACTTATGTTATGCAATCTTTTATAATCAGTCTTTAAACTCCAACTTTAGTTTGTATATACACACACACAAAATGGAAATGGGTAATTTGAGGAGAAAAATGTCTTACTTTCTTTGAAACTTTTTATTTTTAATAAGAGGTCTTTTATCAATAAGATAAATTCTCTTTCCAAAAACAAGCTGTCGTTTGTATCCCTCTGTTTGGAGAGAAAATTTTAAAGGGCTTAGCCTTGTTAGCTACGGACATCATAAAAGAGTACAATTTGAGAATCAAACTAGTACACTCCCATCAGCTACTATTTTTGCATGGTTCAAGTTTATTATTGTTGCTACTGGTACGGTGCAGTCTGTGAATCTTACCTTCACAGCACTGCCATTTTCAGAGAGGATCCAATACCAATACTTCTAAGCACTCACGATTCCCCTCTAACTTCCCATTATAGAGGTTAAAAAAAGAACAGGCTGAGAGGGTTTAGCAATTTAGGAAACGAAGAAATTGGTGTTTTGGATGAGGTTGAAATTACATCTGGTCTTTTATCCTTCCTTGATGATGGCCAGCGCTTGGAGAAACGTGCATGGAAGATGACTGTAAGCAGATATTAGGTAACTGGAGGTCTTTGGCTATTAGTAAGTGTAGTTAAAGATTGGCCTACACCAAAGCATGAGGCTTCACCTCTCTTCCAAAGTTTTTGTTAGCATTAGCTATAATAGCTCTGGATAATTGTGTTATTTGTTTAAGTTTCCAATTCTTCTTTGAACCTGGCTAAATTCTTGGCCCCAGCAACACCCTGGTACAATGAGCTGCTCATAGGCTTAATCAAGGTCACCCTGGGGTGGCGGTAGGGTTACAAGCGAAGTGTTCAGCGAGATGTTCAGATGTGGGGTGGGCATGTAGGAGGCTTCGTTGTATTTAGAGGGATGATTCGCTGAGCTAAAGTGAAGCACGGACTGAAGCGTCTTACTGAGTAAAAGCTGTACCCAGATCTCCTAATTCCATGGTGAATTGACTTTTATAGACATTGTCTGCTGGATGCTCCTGAGGCGGGATAGCCCTGCCTTGCTCCACCTTTTTGGAAGACTGTTGCCACGTCCTGAACTATATGTCTGTACTGGTTTGACTTCGTCAGCAACTGAAGGCACCGGGGCAGGGAGGTGTGGATGTACTGCTTATTTGCAGCTCTGCTGCAGGAATAGTAAGCACTGCCATACGGGAAGGCAGATAATTTTGGCTGGTCGTGTCTTAAGAGATCACTGCAAGACTTGTTTGCCGATGCCAGCTGATCCCTTCAGGCACACAACTGGGTTACGGTGACTCAGTGATTTGGTGCAGGCAGAGGTGTCCAGGGAAGCGTACTTTGCCTGGAGCTGATGCAATGCAATCTGTCTTAGCCGAGACAACAGTTAAGGGCAGTTAATATGAACCGTATTAGCTTGCATTTGCCACCCACAGGTGGGTAGTTAGCAAGGCTCAGCTGACAGGAGTAACTTGTCAAGCTGGGAGAACCAGACGCTGTCTCTGAGCCCCTGTTCTGCTGCTTCAGGTCCTTCAACAATGTCCAGGCAATAAGAACACGTAAACATGCCACCAATTTAGTTGACATTTCATTATTTATATTTTGGTTGTCCGTGTTTTCTCTGGTAAAGACATACATTTCAAACTTCATTAAATCAATGTAAATATTAATTAAAATCCCACATGACATTATGTATATCTGTGATGCTTTATTTTTGTATTTCCTGCCTATCCACTGCGCTATTTGCTACAATAGTATCATCCGATGCTCTGCTATCTCTATTTTAATACTTATATTAATAGAGTATACTAACACTCTCTTTTAATTGGTAGGAATTGACACAAACTCTACGTGTCTCTGTTGTAAACCAGAACATTTAAGAAAGTTCCATCAAATTGAGCCATTACAGACTGCGTTGGCCTCAGCATAAAAGTGAAACTTATTCTGCAGTTATAATTTTCAGGAATTTCTCACTATTCCTCTGTGATTAGTAGAGATCTTTTTTTCTGAGAGAAGTGATAAAACTGAAGATGCAATTACGCTGACAGGAATCAAGGACTGCATAACTGCATCCTGGATTTTATCACTCCTTCTCTTTGTGTGACATATACCGCAGAAAAGGAAGTGAATCCTGACTGAGCACTGTGGCTGTTACAAAAATGCCTTTAAAAAATGACAACACTGTCTGAGTTAATGAAACCATGAGGTAACAGTTTTTGCCCAAGGAAACAACTGAAATTGTTAGAAATGTATGTACTTAAAGGATCACCATCTAATTATCTAGGGGGTTTACACCACAACTATCATTATTATACCTGGTAGCTTTGAATATCTAGAAGGGATTGGCCTGTGCCATGTATCATATAATATATGGCCTATATATCATATAATATAAATGACAACACAATCCAGAGAAATGGTAAATATACATGTGTGTGTACGCATATATACATTCATATGATGTGACAGATGAAATTAATACGATTGATTATGTTTTAGAAAAAATATAAAACATTGAAATTCTACACAGGTTTTTGCCAGACTTCCATATCCCAATTAATCCTGGGATATGGATTAAATACTAAGTTATTAGCTACACAGAAGACTGTTCATCTTTTATTAATATATTGTCTTCTTCATTTCAGTCATAGCATATTCACTGACTTCATTATGGGAATAGTCAATCATGGCAATAATAATCTCTTACAGAGAAAGAGATTGTTTTAACAAAATGGTGCATTTGCCCCAATTTTATTTTTAGACTAGAAAGATTTAATTAGTCTGGATTTTTCCTTCTTCCATTCCAACTGTTCTTGTGATTAAGACATTCACTTAAAAATTACTGTTGACTCATCAAACATACCCATAGTGGAATGGCTATTGACTTGTCACACATAGCAAGAACTCTCCTTTGATTAAATTATGATCTTCTTAACTTATAATTAACTTAGCAGAAAGCACACTTTATCAGGAAAGATCCCTCAAGGAATACCTAAACAAATGTTTATGCAAAAAATGGAAGTTAGCTTTTATGGTCAGATGTCAGGTTATCGTTCTGAAATGAGTTATAACTCCTGTACTCAGTTATTCTCACTCATTAAAAGTCCAGTCTGCACCCTGGCTGAAAGCACTCTGTCAACAGCATAACAATATAGACTCAGTGGGCATGCCCAAGTCTTACCTCTTGGGAACTGTTCTCCAGCTGTCCCACAAAACAAGGTCTGGATGGCAGGAATAGTCTATGGCAGTGTCTGTTTTATCGCAGGTACTACACCTCTCACAGAATCACAGAATCACAGAATCACAGAATGGTCAGGGTTGGAAGGGACCTCTGGAGATCATCCAGTCCACCCCCCCCGCCAGAGCAGGGTCACCTACAACAGGTTGCACAGGACAGCGTCCAGGTGGGTTTTGAATGTCTCCAAAGTGGGAGACTCCACAACCTAAAACAGCTGAAACCTTTCCCTCTAGCACAATTACAGCCCTACTAAGAAAGTCTTAAACAGGTATGAGGTACCGGTTGAGGGTACAATTTTGCCCCCCAGAGCAATGGATCTGTTTCGAGAGTTAGAGATCCGCGAGATCAGACCTCAAGGCAAGATAAGGTTAAGGGCAGAGAAATAGTGAGAACACAGGGAAAGAGATTCCAAACTTTAGCAGTCTGTAGGTGCATGAATCATTGCATTTAAAGAGAGCTTGTGGCGCGCTCACAGTTACAAACTCTTAGTCTGATAAAGGGACCTGACTTGGCTACTTGTTGCATGTTCCAATAAACCATCCACACCCACCAGCTCTGTACCAATGCCTCAGGGCATCTCAGATGTTTTTAGTTACTTGTGTAAGCACAGTCTGTGCTCAGATGCAAACACATGCTTCTATTTCATCAAACTCAAAAAAATAATAATTTGATGTAATTGCCTTTCTCAGGGCTGAACTATTTTATTTTTTATATTCGTCTAGATCCACACAGCCTAATAAAATCCAAGTTAAGGTCTATCCTTTGGACCCTGCAGTGAAATCTTAGATGGGTTGCAGTGCATTTTACACCAAGTGCGTTTGAACAGTCACCTGGGAATACATGAACACAGTGCAACTTGAAAAGCAATAAGGGGAAGGACCAGAGTGTCTGCCATGGGTAAAATTTAATAACAGGGGTTCAGTATTACTCTGGGAAAATTAAAATGGCTTGTCCCTGAGGCCAGGCAGCAGCGAAAGCATCATACAGCACAGAATTAGTCCGAAATGCGCCAGTTCCAAACGAACGTTGTCATGTCTCAGATTTAATAAACGAAGTGTAAGAGCACTCGCTGAGCTTGTAGACTGAACCATCACACTCATTGCAGGGTTGTTACTATGGAGTTACCAACAAAAGCCTGGACCAAACTGACAGCAGAGCAGTTTTAACCCTCTTGTGGTACTTTGAATTACTTGTGTGATGAGGATCGAACAGTTACAGTGCTACAGATAGATTTTGTCTAAATTAAGCTAGAAAGTTTCTGATAGTCAACAATCTGTACTATGCCCTCCTATGAGGGTCCATATGCAATCCTTACAGCAGGAGTTTAGAGGCGAGTCTACCCTGTTCTCCACAGAGAAAATCTTCCTTAAGAACAGGGTTGAATCACATCAGTGAAACTGTTGTCTGATTCAAGCAGATTTAAGCCCGATTCTTGCAAACTATCAGTCTCTAATGGTCTTTAATGGTGCTTACCCAGCAGCACCAACTTCATGTGCAGGGATATTTATAAAAATAGATCCAAAATTAATGTGCATTGGCCTCAGTAATTTCCATTAAGGATTGGGTACCCAAATCGCAAATTTAAACCATGGAACAAACCAACGAAAGATAGTCCCTTTACCTGATAAAAGTTCATCAGGAATATAGTTTGTAAGTTGTATTCACTATAATTTAAAATATCACACCATCACTGAGGTGGGAAGGTACTTCCGGAGTTCATCTAGTCCTACCCCCCTGCTCAAAGCAGAGTCAGTGAGATCAGGTTGCTCACGGCCATGTACAGTTGGGTTTTGAATGTCTTCAGGGACGGAGACTTCACAGTCTCTCTGGGCAACCTGTTCCAGTGTTCCACCGTACACAATAAAAAGCTGTTCCTTATGTTTAATTAGAATTTCCATCTTTGCCTGTGTCCTTTACTCACCCCATCAGATATTTATACACATTGATAAGATCCCCATAAGCCTTGTCATCTCCAGACTGAAACTCTCCCAGCTCTCACAGCATCTCCTTGATGCCCCAAGCCCTTAATCATAGAATCATAGAATCACAGAATCGTTAAGGTTGGAAGGGACCTTTAAAATCATCAAGTCCAGCCATTAACCTAACCTGACAAAACCACTTCTAAACCATAGCCCCAGGTACCACCTCTACCCTTTTTTTAAACACCTCCAGGGATGGCGAATCCACCACCTCCCTGGGCAGCCTATTCCAAGGCTGGATAACCCTTTCAGTGAAAAAATTTTTCCCAATATCCAACCTAAACCTCACCTGGCTTATCTTGAACCCATTTCCTCTCGTCCTATCACTTGTCACTAGGGAGAAGAGGTCAGTCCCCATCTCTCTACAACCTCCTTTCAGGTACTTGTAGAGAGTGATAAGGTCTCCTCTCAGCCTCCTCTTCTCCAGGCTAAACAGTCCCCGTTCCCTCAGTCGTTCCTCAAATCATCTTTGTGGTCCTTTGCTGGACTCAGGCCTCCTTGTCTGTCATAGTGGGGAGCCCAGCATTGGACACAGCACTCCAGGTGTATCTCACTGGTGCTAATTAGAGGTGAAAGATCACCTCCCTCAACCTGCTGACCATGCTCTGCCTAATGCAGCCCAGGAGGATATTAGCCTTCTTTGCTGCAAGGCTCAGGTTCAACTTGTTGTCCACCAGGACCCCCAGGTCCTTATCTGCAAAGCTCTTTCCAGCTGGTTGGCCCCCAGCATGCACTGATGCTTGGGGTTATTCCTCTCCTGCTACATGATTTGGCATTTCCCCTTGTTGAACATAATGAGATTCATCTCTGCCCAATTCCTCAGACTGTCAAAGTCTCTCTGAATGGCAGCACGCCCATCTGGTGTATCGATCACCTCGTATCACCTGCAAACTTGCTGAGGGTGCAACCTGTCCCCTTGTCTAAATCATTAATGAAGATGTTGAACAGTACTGGCCCCAGTATTGATCCCTGGGGTATAGCACTAGTCAGTTGCCTCCAGCTAGGCTTTGTGCTGCTGATCCCAGCCTGGTCATTCAGCCAGTTTTCAATCCACCTTACTGCCTGTTCACCTAACCCCCCTCTACTTCATCCGTTTGTCTATCAAGATGTTACGGGAGACAGTGTCAAAAGCTTGTCCACACTCAGTCGTTTCATCACAGGTGGCTAACTGTTTGGTCAGGCATGATTCCCCCTTCAGAAGTCTATGCTGACTACTCTAAATCACCTCCTTGTCCTTCCTATGTTTGGAAATGGTTTCCAGGAGGATTTACTCCATCACCTTTCCTGGAATTGAAGTGATGCTTACCAGGCTGTAGTTACCTGAATTCTTCTTGCTTTTCTTGAAGATACCAGTGAAATTTGCTTTCTTTCAGTTTTCAGGAACCTGTCCTGCTTACCATGACCTTTCAAAGATAATCAAGAGTGTTCTCACAATGACATCAGCCAGTTCCCTTGGCACTTACGGGGGCATCCCTGCATGCTTGGACAGTGAGTCTATATTCCTCACCAGTCACCTGTTCCTGCTTCCACCTCTTGTATATTTATTTTTCATGTTTGAGTGTAGTCAGGAGCTCCTTTTCATCCATGCAGGCCTCCTGCTGCCTTCACTTGATTTTTTGGATGTGGGGATGGACGATTCTTGAGCTTGGAGGAGGTGATTCTTGAAAATCAGTCATCTCTCCTTGACTCCTCTTCTGTCCAGGGCCTCCCAGAGAATTCTTCCAAGCAGATCCCTGAACAGACTGAAGTCTGCTCTCCTGAAGTCAAGGCTTGTAACCCTGTTTTTGCTTTTTTCCCCTTTTCTCGGGAACCCCACCCTTTCATGATCACTGCAGCCAAAGCTGCCCGTGGTTTTCACATCACCATACAGTTCTTCCTGGTTTGTAAGTATGAGATCCAACAAGGCATCATCCCTCATTGGCTCCTCAACCACCTGTGTCAAGAAGTTGCCATCAACGCACTTCAGAAACCTTCTGAGTTGCTTGTGTCCTGCTGTGCTGTCCCTGCAGCAGATATTGGCGTGACTGAAGTCCCCCTTGACAACCAGAGCCTGTGAGCCTGAGGCTTCTTCCAGATGCCTGAGCAAGGTCATAATATGTAAGAATATTTCTAATACCATGGAAAAAAGACATTCAGGAATAGATTCAGTTTAAGGAGCAGGTCCATCAAGCTATTTAGGTCATTACATGTTAGGTGCCTTACACTAGTTACCCATTATCTGAGAAATCAAGCAATTTATTCATACAGCACTGTTAGGTGCAGTCCTCTTTGCCTCATTTGTCTCCTGCTGCAACTGTCTCAGAGGGGATGGTGTGCACAGCAAAGTTCCTAAGAGCTAGAATAGTACTAGAAGTACTAGGAGTACTAGAATAGACTATGTAATAATGTTTGGCATGAAATAACAAATACCCCAGGGGCCTGATCCTATGTGGTCCTGACTATTTCATGGACGACATGAAGTATTCACAGTAGCTTGCCAAGTCAGTGAAATTTAAGACCTCTGGGTGTCTCAGAAGAAGAGCTCAGAGGTTTCTAATAGCCGACCGATATGCTGAATTGATCAGATTATTGGTGCAATGGATTTATAGACTAGTTCATATTGCCGTCAAGTCATACTCATACTCCACTGCCAGTACATTTTGCGTCTGCAGAGGCTGGAAAGCAGGCGTGCACAAGGAGATGCTTAATTATGAGATATCTGTTCACGGGCATGAAGGTAAGCCGTACAGTAGTGTGGGGGCTCTAAAACCCTACAGTATGCCAGGCAGTGTATCTGTGCAAAATGTCATTGTCAGTGTATGACACATGTCGAGACGGTAAGGAATCACCTGCTGTTATGTCTGCAACAGCCCCTTTTCTCTGCCATTTCTGACCTGTGTTTCTCTTTCTAGTCTCTCTCCGTGGGAGGCTACAAACAGGCTTGCTAAACCCTTCAACAGCCAACAGATCACATCCTGAAGCACTCATGTATCGAGGCTTTTTTTCAGTCCAAGCGAGTCTTTCTTTTCAGAGAAATTAAACACACGCTTGGGACTCAAGCCATGGGGAGAAGGAAATCTGATATCCTCAGGTCTCATCTCAGCCACAGATGCTGCTACATCCAGCACAGCGGAGCTGTGGGAAAGCGAGCAGTAACTTCAGCTAGCTTGATAAAACTCTACAACATCTGGCACTGGGTACATTACGTAGAAACTAGAGGCTAAAATGCCATCAAAGTTGCACCACTGGTGACAGGAACAATGTCCCCTTGGTTGCCAAAACAAGTTTGCAAGAATAGAAGTGCTGTTGGGAAGGTGTGGAGAGTCTTACAAATCCCCAAATAAACCATTGTGGGAGGGGTAGCCTTTCTGATCACTTCTGTGGTGTACTGAGCGTGCCTGGCCACCATGCAACAGTCTGGGATGCCCAGTGCCATTAGCTTCCTTTTCCCGAGGCCCCACTGACAGTTTTTATAAAGAAAGTATTGTTCCAAACCAAGCCGTACTCAGAAGTAGAAAAAAAGGCTGAAAGACTTATGAAAATTACTATTATAAACACCAACAAAAGGCTCTTAAAAAAAAAAAAAAAAGCCCGCACCAAAACAACCTTAATCTTGAACACAGCTGCACAGAAGTTGTGTAAAACACCCAGTGCTGATGGCAATTTTCAGCATCTGTCTGGAATGCTTAGTAAGTTCTGCCACCTGTGGCTACCTGTCTACCCCAAAACGGAGCGCAGATCCTACACTCTTACTCATAGAGACTGATGTTTTGTGGCCTGAACAGTTGCACTTGAAACCAGTGACATTGCTCGGGGAGTCAGGATTTGCTCACTGTAAGTAACGTTTATCTGCCCGAGAGTAAAGTGCTTGAAAATTATAGATGATTTGCTGAACTTCCACCCTGTTTTCTCTCTTCCAGTGGCAATTTAATATTTGCAGAAATTCACTCTAGCTTATTGCAGAGTTTTCCATGGTTATTCAAGATTCAGAATCACAGACTGACACAGTGGTACCCAGTCATTACTGATGCTTACTGTGTCTTATCACAGCCCAGCCCTCAGTATTTAGATGTAAGAGCATAACATGCAAGTGAAATGCAACATGAGGAATGACCTAGTTTAGAGAATTTCTAAATAAGCAGCAACCTCTCCCCTGTTACTGATTGCAGAGAAGCAGAGACATAGTGAACTGCATACCTATTACCTTTTGGGGACACATCACACTGCCACTCACAGGAGCGACCGAAACATTATTATTGCTCCCTTCAAGAGAAAGGTCAAGAAAGAAAGGAATTGCTTTATACCTGCAGAGATGAGGGTTGGGGTGTTTTTTAGAAAAAAAAAAGCCTTTTTTGTTCCACTTTTTCTTACTGAGAAAGTGTAATGATTCTGGATATTTTTACACAGAAACATATTAGTGCCTATTGTTAATAATAATTAAAAAATCATTTCTCGAGGCACATTATAAATATATTTCCACAGCATTTCACTTGCATGAGGACCTAAGCCCGAGATCTGACTATATATCTGTACTGTCCCCAGTTACAGCAGCTTTTATGAATAGCACAGCAAAGCCCAGAAGCCTCATTTGTACTCATCCTTAGCCAGAACCAGGATCTCATTTTTCATCAATACAACCAAAAACCATAGTGTTTCCCCAGGTCTATCGTCTCCTTGCCCCACACAGACAAGGGAACGATCCGTTCTCACTGAAGAATTCTGCTGACTTCATGTGGTGATGATGTTGCTCCGGTGGCCAACTACTGCCCTCGTGCAGCCCACACAAACCAACTGCAAAACATTGTCACAAATGTCAAACATCAGGAAAAGCCATATCCTGCTCAGACCAAGCATTTCTTATAAAAGCGGTGGATGTTTTTGCCTGATGAAAGGTTTAACGGAGCGGCCTCTTGACCAGAGAGTCAGCTCCTCACCTGGAGTATTCCAGCCAGGCTACATCAGAGATTCTGCCCCAAAAAACTCTCTTTGCTTTCAGATGTGCCATGGCTCAGTGGAGCATGTAGGTCTGTGTGTTCCTCCAAGAGCAGGACCAGGCACCAAGCTGACCATTACATAGGACAGGACTCTTGTATTGGCCACATCAGTCAATGTGACTGCACCTTTTCTTGGCCCACCGAAAGGAAACGGGATGTTAAAGGTAGGGTTTAGTACAACAGGATCTAGAACAAAGCCATGGCTTGGGGAATTAAGAGAGATGAAAACTGGCCCACCGTCTCTTTGCAGCACACGTTCACATCCCTTTAGTCTTGCTCACAGCCACTTTTCGATCTTTCCCCACTCTCAGAAACCTCTGTGTAGACTCCTTGGGACACCAAGAGAAGACATTTTCTTGCTGTCCTCTCTGAGGCCTGGCTCTACTGGTTGCCTTTTGCCCTTTCGATCAGTCCCCCCTCATCCTCCAGGCTCTCCCTTTGCTGTTTCTCCTTCCAGAGGTCTCCCCTTGCCCACCACCCTCACTCGTGCTCCCAGGAAGGAGCAACTCAGATGTCCTTCCAGAAGGAACCACTTGATCCCAAACCAGCAGCCAGGAGGCCACTTTCCTTCCTGTTGACCAGAGACAAGACTTTGAAAAGGGAATAAGACAAAAGTGTTTATCATAAAGACAGCGCTGGGCTTGAGCTCCTTCCACCTTTTATCGCTCATTATTTAGCGTGCTCTCGACATAGCGCTCCAGGGCTCAACAAGAAAGGTTCCTGTGAACCTGAACGCTGCTCAGACTCTGGATGGTGGCCAGGCCTGGTCCTGGAAGCCTTATCTCAACAGGCAAGACAAGAGAAGGTTAGAAATAAGGAGGGATGTGGGGATCGCAGTCCATCTGGTGAAGGGTTTCCAGATTGGGACGTTCGGCTGTGTTCTGAAGTGTAAAAAAAGAGAGAAAAAAAGCCTTTTCTGTTTGTGTGTGTATGTGTATGTATTTATATATCTTTTTTTTTTTTATATTTATATCTATAAAAGGAATGCCAGGACATGTTGCCGAGCAGCTGAAATTTTATATTTTTCTCAAATCTTCCCTTTTTGTAGCTTTTTATGAACACACTACAAAATAAGAAAAAATTACGAAGTAATTCAGACACGCCAGAATGGGTTAGCTTTTCACATCTTTTGACCACTTTTATCCCTTTTTTAGCACTCTCTTCAAACAAACAAACAAACAAAAAACCCTACCCATTCTGGAAGTCGTTTCAGCAGAGACAGCAGCCCCTTCCACTGGGAACCAGGCTCCCAGCTATGCTTTTTCACTTGCTCCGTAACACAAATAAGAGGGCCATCACCTGCCATGGCAGGGCCAGCATTTCTTTTCTTTGTGGAAGCAGGACTGCAGGGAAGGGTGTTAACGAATTAAAAGGTAAACATAAGCTTTGCCATACGTGATTGTTCATAGGTTCAAAAACCCACACAAATTAATGCTGAGGAAGGGAGCTGTACTTGGAGACCCGTAGTTGAACTCTTAAGCCAGAGATTTTGTAGTGATTAACATTGGTTCCCTGTAGCAGCAGTGTAGCAAAACTCAATGCAAGATCTATAGGAGGGGAAAGTGATTCTATTTTAAAACATACAGCAACACTCTCACACCCATCTTTTTTACAAGTGCCACGCTGTAAGTTGAAATAACCCATATACCTATACCCATGTATATGCCAGGGCTTTGGCCAGGTTTCCTTGCAGCAACAGGAAGGAAAACAGCCCTCACAGAATCATAGAATGGTTAGCGTTGGAAGGGACCTTGAAGATCATCTCGTTCCAACCCGCCTGCCATGGGCAGGGACACCTCCCACCAGCCCAGGTTGCTCACAGCCCCATCCAGCCTGGCCTTGAACACCTCCAGGGATGGGGCAGCCACAACTTCCCTGGGCAATTTTTTCCGGTGTCTCACCACCCTCAGAGTGAAAATTTTCTTCCTAATACCTATTCTAAATCTACCCTCTTCCAATTTGAAGCCATTACCCCTTGTCCTATCGCTACACTCCCTGATAAAGAGTCCCTCTGCGTCTTTCCTGTAGCCCCCTTTAGGTACTGAAAGGCCGCAATAAGGTCTCCCCGGAGCCTTCTCTTCTCCAGGCTGAGCAACCCCAACTCTCTCTGCGTGTCTTCATACCAGAGGTGCTCCAGCCCTCTGATCATCTTCGTGGTCCTCCTCTGGCCCTGCTCCAACAGGTCCGTGTCCTTCTTATGCTGGGGGTCCCAGAGGTGGACACAGCACTACAGGTGGGGTCTCACCAGAGCAGAATAGGGGGGCAGAATCCCCTCCCTCGCCCTGCTGGCCACGCTGCTGGGGATGCAGCCCAGGATGTGGTTGGCCTTCTGGGCTGCGAGCGCACATCATCTCCTCATCCTTAGGTTAGCCATCAGGTGCTGTTTTTGGATGAGTCTTTCTTGTACTGTTTCAGATCTGAAAATGGTTGTGATCTTTTGCCTCTCATTCTGTCCCACTTCTGTGAAGCATTAGGATTTGCTTATTAAAGTATCTAGTTTTTTTTACCTGGATGCTGCTGAAAAGGATCTGTCCTTTTCTTCGCAACATCATCTCTTAATGGCATAGGTAAATAGGTGATCTGTCCTTTTTTTTTTAAGATTTCTCCTTCTTTTAGGTTGTCCTTTGTTTTAGGTTGCCTTTTCTTTCACCTGTCCTGGGTGGCCTGATGGACTTCATGCAGATGTGCTGGGAACTTAACATGCTGCCAACTCAGGTACCACCAACACCTGCCTTTCCTACCGCCCATCTCCTGCCATCCCTCCTGGTTCTTCCACACCCAGTCCATCCCATTCATTTGCCATTTGAAGCAATTTTAATGCGGCTATTACAAACATAACGGATAAGATAGAGCTAACATCAAGTTCTGCTTTGCCAGCCTCTTTAATTAAAAAACAAAACAAAAAGAAATCACCCTGTCAATGTTACAGATGAAAAATCAGCCCCCAGCAATTAGGAAGATGCAATCACCCTATTTCTACTTCTTTCCTCATGGCACACACAGAAAAGATACAAGTTCTGTGATAAGCAGCATTGCATTGCTTATATTTTATCATCCCACTGCTGAGTGTTATGTATTTGATTTGGCCTTTTAGTCAATTTCTTGTAATTGATTATTTCCCACCACCACTGGATGCAGTTTCCTGCAGTTATTATCCTGCTGAAATTTAAACCTGTGCATATAATCCCAAGGTTAATAGAGGGCTTCAGGAAAGGAGGGAGAAATATAACTGACTGACAAAATTCACAGCCTCAGCAGCCTTATTAATGTATGAGATTTAGAAGGAAATCTTTGTGTAAAGCGACAGTACAGTACAGATTGCAGATTTAGTCACCCAATCTGCAAATGTTGGGATTTGGACTATTCCTACTTATGCCTAAACGCTTACAGGGCGAGGTGAGAGGGTCCCAAAATAGGATCAGGATTTTAAGCGGGCTCAAGAGATTTACCAGGACCGAGATGCAGAAGTGGGGCTCACAAAGGGGCTGGGAGCAAGAAGCGGCACAGCAGGACCAAGAGTGGAGTAGGGAGACAAATGTCAGGGGACTGTTGCTTTGGGTATCCCGGTTTCCAGGTGCAGTAACGGCCTCCCAGAAGTCACGGCACGTCCGCTTCCAGGAAGATTTATCTTCTGAGATACTCAGTTTCCTTCAGTCAGTGTTAATGAGAGGAAAAATCTTATGGAATCCTATGTACAGTCCAGACCAAAAATCGTATTTCTTCTGGCTAAATGCTAAACAGAACAATAGAAGAGGCCATCTTGTTATATTATACTACTGTCACAGTAAGTAAAGCGAGTAACAGAAAAGGTAATTAAATGAGGCTTTGAAAAATCCACAGGCTGTACATATTGTATTTCCTTTGTTATATATAATCGTGAGTATTCTGCACAGTTAGTTACCATTTTTTGAAGTTTTCCCTATCTTACGTACAGAGCATCAAGGTTGGAATTGTTGGACATTTAAGAATGCACAATGTTTTCCAAAATGCTGAAATCCACCAGGGGCAAAGACATCACTTTTAATATCTTTGGTGCTTATGACAGTACTTAAAGTTTATCACCTGTCACATTGCTTAAGTGATATCACCCTTCTACACAACCCTTAAAAATATTCTCTATTTAATGAGGTAACTCAGAGCTCCCAGGGATCACTTCAAGTATAATCATGCATATATATGTTAAAGTGCAAATACCAAAACGTGCTTGGTGAAGAAAGAGCTAAACTATCAGCCTAGTAAGATCTTACCTTGAGAGAGAGAGATTAATTCAGCTTGTGCATCTCATGCAAAATGGCATCAGCAGGATCAAGTCAGCTGATCCAAATGAAGGGATTAGGAATAATTGGCAGAAGTATATGTCTGTGTCTTTCTCCTTAGAGCTATAGAAAGATTCTGCATACGCACATGCCGGTTTCTCTATAGCCTGTACAGAAAGGCTTCAACTTCTCCTCCTCCTGCCCCACCTGTCATTCAGAGGGAACTGATAAAACCTGATGCTCTGTTAATGTACTGCACCTGGCCACCTCCTAATTTTGCTGGTCATTAATAACTTCCCAGCTGCAATTAAACGCTTCTTATTTTTCTGGAAACCTAACCATACACACACTCCCCCTGTCACACATTGCTTCAGCCCGCAGCTCGTCCAGAAGCCATAGCAACCAGGAGGGAAACCTCAGCTTGCTCCAGCTGCACTCCCCGACACCTTCTTCTCATCACACGAGACTCTCAGCCAAACAGGGTGCGAGCCTTTCTTACTGAAAACTTGCTGTTCAGAAGGGGTAGCTAAGTACTTTTCATTATTTCATACTGTAGTCAAAGCTTCTACCTCTTCTCTGGTTATCACATGCTGCCCGTATTGTTCAGGATATGGTTGATTTATTTTTTTTTAAATACGCTTCGGCTCTCCCTCAAAAATTCAAATTCAAGGTTCAAACTGAGATCAACTTTTTTTTTTTAAAAAGTAGCTAAAGACACATCTACATGTATAATCCCTTGCAGCGGGGGAAAGCAGAGTCAGTGTGAGCCAGTCGGGGTACAAGAGCGTTAGCACCCACAGGTGCCCTGACCTAGCTAGTACGCTTTATTTCCCAATTCAAGGGCTGGTTTGCTCTCAGGTGAAGCGGTCTAAACGAGGCATTGGTAAGGCTGTGCTGTGAGACACTGAGTGGGGACAGACACCTCCGCACAGCAGTTCAGGCCACCTGCGACCTGAACCCCCCCCAAGCCGTCCCTGCCCCATCCCTGCAACACCCCGCAGCTCCCACAAAGCCACCAGCACATCTGGGCACAGGCACTCCCCCCCCTCCCTCCGGCAAAAGTGTCCCTCCTTACCCACTGCTGCACCACATCCCCAAGAGGCTCCAGGCGTTACGCTGTGCTCTTCAGCACCTTCTGGAGCCCACACCATTTCTTATGTTATTTCAACCCAAAGTGAGACATCCCCAGCTCTGTCGGGTGGCTCTGTCCCTGCCGATCCTCTAAGGCGGAGTTGAACAAGCCTCATCCATTGCGGTGAAAGTGAAATCAGTGATAGCTTCGCTGTTTTAAGGGGAATTTTAACACACACCCAAGAATAGCTTTTCTGAAGAAACAAATGATTTGTTGGGAAAAAAAACACCTGCTATGGTGTTTGGGAGGGGAGGGGAAGGGAAGAATGAGAAAGAAAACTGAAAATCTTGGTAAAGGATGTTCTTTTGTAGATTGAAACCACAGAAAAAATACTTCCTTAGACCATCTTCTTTTTTTTCCTTCTCAAAAAAAATAAAAAATCAGCATTTGTCCCTTTTTAATTACAAAACCTGAGAAAAAATGTTTTTCAAAATTCTCCATTTGACATTCTTGCAGGTATTCCATTAACAATACCTACAACCTTGGTTTAACCACACCTTGAAAGCCAAGTAATTGAGAAATACAGCTTTATATGTTCAGAGCTCACAGAAAGTCTGATGTTAGCAGGAGAACTTTTTAAAGCAGTTCAATGGTCTTAACTTCACTTTACAAACTAGTTCTAATCCTCCAGCAATGGAGAGGAAAGCAATGGATGAGGGTGCAGCCCATTTAAAAAAAAAAAAAAAAGCAGCTATGATATTCTCCCGGGCTTGCTATCTTAATAAGCTCCATTGGTGCCTATTGTGGTTTTCCCTGTCTTCCCAAGACCCCTGGACCATTACAACTCTAAAATTACTTAGTCCCAATTTCAGCAGTTTGAACAAATCTAGGGAAAAGTCCCTACTGTCGCTTTGTATGCAGTATTAGACCGACAACTTTGGAAGTTAAAATTCACCTTGTGCTTCAAGTCCTCAGATCACAAAGCAGTCATGACAATCTGGCCAGGTCGCCTTCATAAAGCAACCGCAGGATTCCCCGAGCCATCCTTGTACCAGGGGAAGTGCTCTAACCAGAAGATCATGCAACTCCCGTGATGGAGACTCCACTGCAGCCTTTGATAGATTTTATGGATTTATTACGCTCGCTGTTAAACAGCTAGAGCTTATTTGTTCTCCGCATGTATTAATTTTCAAAACATGAAACTTTTAATATTTCTGTTTGCTGGGCTGATGACCAGCTCTGTTTCTCCTGTAAGTATTTATCAGCCATGACATTATCTATTAACCTTCCTTGACAAGTTAAATAGATTGGGCCCCTACTTCTTCACTGCAAGGCATATTGCCAAACCTGCAATTATTCTCCTGAGCGATAGCTTATTTCCCATTTTAAGCTACACCAGATAACACATCATTTACAGATAGAAGCCATCAAAACAAACTATAGCCTCTTAAAAAAAGGTAAACTGACATTGCAGAGATCCACGTCTCCATTTTGTCTATTCTGTGGGCAGTAGTTTATTTCCAGTCTTCTGTACTCCGTACAGCCAAGCTTAGAATCATGGAATGGTTAGAGTTGGAAGGGACCTTGAAGATCATCTCGTTCCACCCCCCCTGCCATGGGCAGGGACACCTCCCACCAGACCAGGTTGCTCCAAGTCCCATCCAGCCTGGCCTTGAACACCTCCAGGGATGGGGCATCCAAAACTTCCCCGGGCAATCTGTGCCAGTGCCTTACCACTCTCACAGTAAATTTCTTCCTAATATCTAAATCTGCCCTCTTGCAGTTTAAAACCGTTACCCCTCATCCTATCACCACACTCCCTGATAAAAGAGTCCCTCCACATCTTTCCTGTAGGCCCCCTTTAGGTACTGGAAGGCCACAATAAGGTCTCCCCGGAGCCTTCTCTTCTCCAGGCTGAACAACCCCAGCTCTCTCAGCCTAACAGCTGTCTCAGCCTGTCCTCTTAGTCCCGCTACTCAACTTCTGAGGAGCTGGAAGGACACCAGCGAGTGAAGCTGTGTCACAGCCTGCACCATCATAAAGTGGAGCGGTACCTCCTCACTTCTGAGGTTTATGAACTCTCGCACTTGCATCCGTTTTAGCCTGCGGGAAGGAAATGCTCTGGCTGGTCTTCAGCCCGCGGCTGCTGAATGTACTTTCCGTACTTGACCCATGATCCCAAAAAAAGTTGAGACTCCAAATATGTCATGTTGGCCACACACTAGCTCCGTCAGGCTGACTGGCATTTCTCTGTGCAACTCTGAAATACAGAAAAAAGGGACATTCACATACTGCAGTCAGCCAGAGGCAAACAAGTACATCTGATGACAGTCGCTGGGGGCAGTGATGGTGACAGACCGGTCTGAGAACTCTCCCATCCTCACATTAGCACCGGTGTAGCTGCCACTCACAAGCAGTGACAGATAGGCAGACACAGGAATTTCTAAGAAAATAACAATCTTATTCAAGAGGCATGTAGCTAACATGATACGAGGCATGGCAAATAGCAAACGTTTTTATATTTGTAGCGCCACGAGCGTCAGCAGCAGTTTGATGATAATGAGTAGGCTTCCTAATGGCTGAAGGACAGTAAAAATAGTAAGAAATACCTAGCTTTTACATCCTTATTCTCAAGCTAATCTCAAGTGCTACAGATGTTAAAGAAATCCAAGAACCTAGCACATCTATACAAAGCCGTAACTTCATGAAAATACCTGCTTATTAAGAACTGACACTTCCTGACGCATGGGATATTGAAAATGCATCGTATCCGTGTAGTGAAACCACAGGCACTCATGGGTGGCAGGACAAACCTGCAGATCACCTACACAAAGACGACCATCTTCTTTGGTCCTGAGAGCTTATCCTGGTGTCAGCATGGCTGCTGATGTACAGAGAAGCTGTCATCCAAGCTGGGTCAAGCTGTGTAGCTGTAATATCAGCATAGCAGGAAGCTTGCTGCTGGCACCGCACTGCAGCCGACATAGTCTTGTTTTCCAAAGTGAAAGCACAGGCGACAATTTCTTCCATCCTTGATTATTTCAAGCAATTTTCAGCTTTACTTTTATGACTGTAATTCAAATCAATGCCTGGAAAAAGGGTAGTGGGTGACCTACTGAGAGCTGTTAATCAGCCCAAGAACTATCCCACCGTTATTATGCCCGGTAACACAGCAAACACAAACCATGCACACAGTTGGGGTAAAACAGTATTGCCTCTCCCACCCCAGTAACATTTTCCCCACGGAAAACACTGTTCTGGGAGAAGAAAGAGAGGGAGAAGTGTAAGAGAAAAGGTTTGTGCTTGGTTGTGTATTTTAGGCAAAGAGGTGTGTGGGAGAATTGTACATCTTCATGATGTACATGCAGCTGCTACTAAGGGGTTAAGTCCTCATGGGACTCAAAGTTTTGGAGGAACACCAAATAATCCAAATGGGAAGGAACAAGTGCCTTGCTCCCTGCCCCCAATTCCCTCAGCTAGAACAATCCAATGCACAATATAAGTTATTCCAGAGGCTCTTGTTCTAATTCTGGCAAAACACAAGTTCTGAATTTCCAAACATGGCTTGGCATTTTTTGGCAGGGCGTTCAAAAAAAGAAAGCCAAAACGATGAAGCTATCCTTCCCCTGCCCCTCAATTTCAGCAAACTAGAGTCAACTAGTTCTTGTGAGATTCTGCTACTGAAGTAAAAGGAGTTTTCCCTTCTCAGTTAAATGGAATATTGTGATTACAGGCAACTGTTCAATTTTCCTGGATTTTATAAATTTCCCTACACCCTAAGAAACCCCGCCAAAATCCCTAAGTTTTTTTTTTTTTTTTGTTGGTATAAAAAACACACTAAATACTTTGGTCACATATTATTTTAACAGAAGATTACTAAAGAAGTCATCTTCTACTCATGAAACTGGGACTCGCCTCCAAGCCACTCCTATTTACTCATGTGAAGAACAGCAAAGACCAGTGATGCATTGACACAGTATTGTGTTGCAGCTGAGTGTCATCTAGAAAGAAATGGTTAATTCTGAGTGTTGCTATTCCTCCCGCCCCATAACTCTTTTTTTCTACCTTGCATATTTGAAAGGAAGGTGGCAACAGATTAACAAAGAGGACTTAAGGAGGATTACTGGGGAATTAGCCACTTGACTCAATTAATTGTCCCATATCCACAGCAAGGACTACTGGACAGCCTTGCTTGATGCTGCCTGTGAGAATCTTGGCCTCAGCTTGACAATTCCCAGTTCCACCCTCCTTCCCCACCAGTTTAGGTCCTGCTGTCCTGACCAGAAGTTCAAAACTTAATACGGGTCACTAAAATCAAGAACCAAGTGCTTCCACAAGTACAAACTCCTGCAGGAGTGGGGTAATTTTTATTGAACTCAGAGATGATCAATTACAAAGCACAGCAATAAAATCCAGAACTGCAACATTTAGTAACAGCCTGAAATGCAGAACTGATTTTCGTCATAAGGGTTTGACATGCAGTTTTTGCAGGACACTTAAAGCTTTAAAATTTCCTTTTAATCAGTGTAATTGCCCATTCCCTCCCCAATGCACACTTATGTTCTAAGTCACTGCGACTTCCTGATTTCTGAGAAGTAAGGCACTACAGTGTCCTTTCAGAGTAGTTACAGATTACCACAGCAGATGCTTCTCTCTGAGATCTGAAGTTCAAGATTGTCCATGGAAGAAAATGCAACGGGGGGACTGAGGATGTGTATCTAGTGATGAATAACTATCACCACTGTTACCAGAACAGCCACTGCATTCTAGGTGTTCTACTGTCAGACTCCAGAGGAAGCCTTCAGTGCGCAGAGCGGAGCTAACAGTGTTCACCCTCTCAGCTAGGGAAACTTTGCTCTATTCTGGAAAATTTCATTAAAACTTCCCGGTTTAAGCTTGGGGATTGAACCTCAGCTTGATTTGAACCAGTCTCTAACAAATCAGTATGTTCTTATGGCTGGGGACAAGGCACTGGAAAACCTCTGCATTTATAGTTTTGGAATAGGAGTTGCACTCACTGCAATGCTTTCAATTGCACATTCATCCGTACCACGGCGGATTCTGAAGTAACCATCTTCTCCCCACGAGGTGCCCCAGCTGTTCTTTACAATCCAGAACTTCTCACCACTTTTGGGGTCTGTACCATAGCCCACCAGCAAGACAGCATGATTGGTCAATTCAAAAGGATTGAAGTCATCCTGCAGCCCAGTGTGATGGTAGATCCCCTCTTTATAAAGCATAAAATCACTATAAACCTCAAAGGCAACGGCCATTGGCCCACGCAGAACAAGCTCGAGTTTCATCAGGGCTTCATTGCAGCCTCCGTAGAAACCACCGACATAGTGGTACTCAGAAGTGTAGTAGTGGTAACAGCTGCGCTTGAAAGTGCATGGAGAATCTCGGGCTGTGTAAGGGAAGCAGTCCTCTTCCACCACACCAAAGTCTTGGACGTACTTTCCAGCAATGAGGTATGGGAAGCCACCATCGCAACCTAAGCAAAAAAATATCTGCTTATTCCCTTGGAGAGTTATTTGAGATGGGAGACTCTCCTACTCCAATTTTTTGGACTACTTTTAGATGTGGCATTGAACATAAGCTGCAGTGACCCCAGAGAGTCCTTAATATTACAGTTAGCTATAGCTAGCTTTCCAAAACACACAAGACAAAATTCACATCAAACGGGAGCTATGCTGGGAACACTAATGCACGGACCACGTTCTCATCCAATCCCTCCTGACACTCCCCATCAAGAAGAGCATGAAATAAAAGGACCTGCCCCAACATCGGTACTGTCCATTGGAAAGCTTTAGTCATTGCTTTTCCTCACCACCCCCTCCCCATATGCTCCTCCTCCCTCTGAATATGCTTTTGGGAGGATATTTGGTTCCACTCTTTCTAGGCATGCATTGCAATTTTTAGCCCTACTCCTTAGATATTCCCCATCTCCCAGGTAGATCTACCTAAAAATCCAGTAACATCCTGAGCACGGGGCCCTACAGTAAGGTGGACTGACAACTCTGGAATACTTTCTGCAATCTTTAAAAAGAAGAACTACTATGAAGTATAGCCTGCCAGATACTTTATAAAAAAAAAAAACTAAAGTGCAGGTGATGGAGAAGGCATGGAAGTTTTTAATATACAGTCGTCTTCTGCAGCATTATCTTTACTAAAAGTTATCTGGTGTACTTACCCTGAGAATACTGGCTGCAAGACACAACCTGCTGGGGACTAAAGATCGGTTTCTGAGTGTTGTTTGTGAGAATACGTATCCTTGCTTCCAGCATGCCCATGGAGGAAAATGCGTAACAGCTGCCACATGAGCCTGAGAGGAGAAAAAGGAATCACGAAAAGCAGTCAGTAACATAAACAAAGCAAGTCACCTGCATTCAGGTACAACTATTGCCAGGGTCCACTGAAAAGAGTCAAAGCCCACCAGGCAGTGATTAGAAGCTGAATATTGATAGAGCAAAAACTTTAAATATACATTTAGCTTTTAACCGTGCAATTAAGAAAAACCCCAAACAACAGTTCTAACAACTTCTGAAGGAATACTGAGCTTATACAAGAGTAAGAGACAACATATAGCTCTTCAGTGTTTTCCAGTAGTATAATTTAAGAGCTATGCTATTCCTTCAGAATGAAACCACAGGGACCACATTAGCAGGGCTGAGAAGGCTCATAAACTCTGAGACAGTAGGTTATGGAGCACATGTGCTAATGGGCGATGAACTATTTTAAGTGAATGCTGACGATATTGTTCTAGATTATTTCAACCCATCAATGGATTTAACACTGTAATTTCTAGTTGAAAAAGATATTCCACCTCCAGAGCTACCCCTAAAATAACTGACTTTTGAGAGTCTAGCAGTGTAAGTAGCAGGTTTGACACAGTGGATTCATCCCGGCTCCCCGTACTTTCCAAGGGCATGTAATTTTTACACTGGCTTTTCAGAGGCACCTTAATTTCCCTTCTATTTCCTGGCAGAGAACTGAGTCTCCTTACTTTTGCATCAAAATTTAGTATTGCTTCTAGTTTTAGGCCTCTCCACTCCCTAGGAGCTTCCTGGAACACATTGAAAACCTCTGGAAGGAGAATGACAAGCATCACACAGAAGGACAATTACTCGGATGAGGTCCTATTTTATTTACTGATTGTCACCAAGGCGCCCAATTTCCTTTTGTTTCCTGACAGTAGGAAAGTCAAATATTGCAGAGCTATGAAAAGAAGGGAGGCTTGAGGAACAAAACAAAATACTTTCTCCTGAACTGTGTAGGTGTATAAAAGCAGAGCTATTACAAAAACAAGACTTCATGAAATTGCACCTTCACTCGGTAAGATGTATCTCTGAAGAAAAGGGGCAAAATCAGCCCGAACACCAACGCTCTTTGCCCAGCAGGGCAAACAGAAGCAGTGAAAGGTGCCTCCCACTCATTGCACAGTCACAGCATCCAAGATGGGCCACGCTGCAGAACACTTTGTTCCATTTTGTGTGCAAAAATGTAGAAAATACAACACAACCATTTCAGTCTGAATACTGTTGGGGTGCTTGCTAAATTTCTTTCCTGCTACCACAGTGGTATTTGTAAGGCTCACAGCATGACAACCACACTGTATCAGCAGAGAGCCAATATAGCTGCAAGAGTAGTTGCTTTTGTGAGACTTCCCACAAATTCTCTTCCAGAGTCAATTAAAGCTTCAGCCACATCAGATTCCACTCACTCTACTGCAAAGAGCTTTTACATTATGAACAGTAAGGAGGAGACACAGCACATCTAGTGAAGAATCAGCTGACCAGGCTTTTCACCTACTTTGATCTGCAGAAAAAGCTTGCAGAAAGTAGTCAGCAAGAAATTGGAACTGCAGTCTAAAGCTAACAAAATCTGTAGGTTCCCTTCTTCTCCCCCTTGTAAAGTTGATAACAAGCAATGACAGGGCTATCTTCGAAGAACACACCTCTTGGCTCAAAGATGCAGTTACTGCTCGGTAAACAACCTAAGGGCTCAGCTTTTACTTTCTTGACTACAGGAAATATTAGCAAGGATGCTAACATGCTGGCAGTAAGTATTATGGTCCAAAACAACCGCAGTTGCATGAAATCTGCCATGTCTCAAGGTATTCCTCAGAGAATGCACATTTCCCTTTTAATTCTTGTCCACTGCAGATGCTATATTTTTTTCTCCTTAGGTAAAGAGCAGTGATTCCACAAGTGTGAGAGATCTGGGAAGCCATGATCTTGTAATTCATACAATTCTCCCCGCATATGCCAGATCATTTGCATCTTACTGCTTGCAGCCTGCTCCCCAAAGGCATTTTGTAATTAGTCATCTAATAATCTTAATTATATATAACTAAGACTTTCTAGTACCATCATTTTAATGAACCATTGACATCCACTGCCTCAGAACATCATACAAGCTACCACAAGCAAGACTTAATTTCTATGTTAGCACTATTTTACACAAGGCCATCTTTTGAAGGTTTTTTGTTTTGTGGGTTGTTTTGAGTTTTTTGTTGTGGTTTTTTTTTTTTTAAAGCCTTAAAGCTAAAGTTCTTATTTAATGGAGCAGAATGCATATTCCACAGATATTTAACATACTCAGCATGGATTCTCAGATTACAGGAAATGTGTAGGCAGCTTTATTATTGGAAGCAACAGACTAGTTCTCATTTAGAGAAACTCTGAATCAACACAGTGGAGACAGGGTAATTTTGGGACTGAGTCTCCAACTGTTTGGAAGGTAACAGAGCCTTTGGCACATTCACAGTGCACACCAGAAGAAGGTACAGGACTCACACCTACACAGGACTGTAGCATTTCCTGTTGCCATCTTTCAGTGATGCTACCAGCTTGTGAGCTAGAAATCCCACAAGTCTTCCTATGCTGCTTCTGCTACCAGGTGTCCAGTTGGCTGAATTAGGCAGAACAACTAAACCATAAATGAGGGACCAGTGATTTATGTGATCCCCTCCCCATCATATTAATATCACCTTCCCTTCCCCTCAAAGTTGCAACCATATAGCTACCAGCACATAAATATTTATTTGGAAATAGTGAAGCAGGCAAGGGACACATTAACTGAGTCCATTCATGGCCTCCAGTATTTAACTATTAATTCAGAAGTCTCACACCACAGTGCTATAAAAGCACTCCCTATAAAACAAACATATACCAGAATTGTATTCTTTTAAGTCTACTTTGAGCTAAATACTTCCTCTTCACAGGGGCAGAAAAAAAAACAGTTTTTACAAGTATACTATATTTATCAGTGGTCCTTTTCACAGTGACTGACACCCCTTCTTTCAACTAGCCATTTAATTAACTTCTAAAGTTATTGAGGTGATACGATTTGGAAGTAGGATAAACAATTTTCATGTGTTTATTCATTAAAGCTGCATGATAATTTGCCATCAGCAGGCATGAGGGAAAGAATTAAATGCACATCAGTTCTGTCAGCATGCAGAAAACCGTGACTGAGACTGGATAAAACTTGACAGCTGTCTTTGTACAGGGCATTGTGGTAACTGGCTTTCACTCCAGCAAGAGACACTGGTGTTTGGATAAGCCAGTACCACCTCCTATTTTGGCACAGTGTTGTCAGCCAGGACTCCACCCAGTTTCCACAGGTTCTTCAGAACAAAGGTGCAATCTGTCAAAGACACTAGACAAAACCTTCTTGTTAACAGCAAATTACGAAGTACATCAAAGGAGCTCTACTGCATTTCATTCAGAAGTTTGTTTGTTTTACCTTGATTACGAACAGGGCTGACATAATTGACACCATTCACATTCCTCCAGTCCCACGATTCCGGCAGGCCTGAAACTTTTTTGAGTAACTCAGGTGTTAGAGGTGCAGGCTTTGGTCTAAAGAGAAGAAAATGCTTCTGAGTAACATGTCACACTCTAGGCAAGGAAACAATCACATAATGCTCAGTTACCATCTTCTGGCTCCTACTAGTTGAACTTACTTCACGCTAAACTATTTGAAATAGTCTCCATCTAAGCTGAGTGCGTGCCAATCTCAGGAGATTAGTTTCAGGAGGATGCAAGACCTACTCAAATCCCTCCCTGAGGGAACTGTATTATGAACAAGCTGGTGAGGTCAAATACTTTCAAATCAGTCTGAAGTACCTCACATGCTACAGTCACTGAAACAGCTATTTTACACCTCTACCATCATGAAGTATGTTGAATATCTGACTGCAGAAGGCACCTCACTTTGGCGGCATGCATTGACTGCAATTACAGACTGTTTAATTGCAGACAGAGATGGCTTACATCAACACTTCAATAACTGCATAGAATCATTAAGGTTGGAAGGGACCTTTAAGATCATTGAGTCCAACCATTAACCTAACCTGACAAAACCACTTCTAAACCATATCCCCAAGTACCACATCTACCCTTCTTTTAAACACCTCCAGGGATGGCGAATCCACCACCTCCCTGGGCAGCCTATTCCAATGTTGGATAACCCTTTCAGTGAAAAAATTTTTCCCAATATCCAACCTAAACCTCCCCTGGCTTAACTTGAACCCATTTGCTCTCGTCCTATCACTTGTCACTAGGGAGAAGAGGTCAGTCCCCATCTCTCTACAGCCTCCTTTCAGGTACTTGTAGAGGGTGATAAGGTCTCCCCTCAGCCTCCTCTTCTCCAGGCTGAGCAGCCCCAGTTCCCTCAGCCATTCCTCAGACTTGTACCCCACACCCCCCACCAGCTTCGTTGCCCTTCTCTGGACACGCTCCAGCACCTCAATGTCTTTCTTGTAGTGAGGGGC
>VZSZ01010715.1:216762-229973 GCA_013398815.1 Ibidorhyncha struthersii | reverse complement strand
TTTGTCAGGCATGACCTGCCTTTCACAAACCCATGCTGACTGGACCTGATCACCCTGTTCTCCTGCATGTGCCGTGTGATGGCACTGAGGATGATCTGTTCCATGACCTTCCCATGCACTGAGGTCAGACTGACTGGCCTATAGTTCCCCGGGCCCTCCTTGTGGATGGGTGTCACATTTGCCAACCTCCAGTCAGCTGGGACCTCCCCGGTCAGCCAGGACTGCTCATAAATGATGTGAAGTAGCCTGGTGAGCTCTTCCCCCAGCTCCCTCAGTACCCTCGGGGGGATCCCATCCAGTCCCATAGATTTGTGTGCCTCCAGGTGCTGAAGCCTCACCATTTCCCCTTGGATTACAGGGGCTTCATTCTGCTCCCCATCCCTGTACTCTAGCTCAGGGATCTGGGTACTCAGGGAACAACTGGTCCTACTGCTGAAGACTGAGGCAAAGACAGCATTAAGCACCTCCACCTTATCCTCATCCCTGGTCACTATGTTACCGGCCCTGTCTAACAAAAGTCCCAGTGCAGTCCCACTTGCCCCAGAGACTTCCCAGAGCAAGTTTTTGCTGTGATTATTGAAGAAGTATTGAATGTTACTTCTCCTCATCTACCACTTGCAGCCAAGTGACACCTCATATATCAGCAAGCCAAGTGCTTCCTGCATTCAGCTTTCACATAACCTGGTACTTGCCCCATAAGCCACGCCACTGAGTGCCATTCACAAACACCAGGCACTGGAGTCTGTTCTGAAAGCATGAGAGGGCCAACAAAATACTGTCACAGCACGGCGCAACAGAGCTTCCACACAGGTTACCTTATTTTAGACTACCTACAAGGTGATATCTGTCTGTAGGATGAAAGGATGATGATCTGCATGATACTCCCATGCCAATCAGAATTTTTATTATATAGTAGCACCTTCTTCTACAAACATACAATTGCCACAGTTTGGAAAAGTAAGTAGCATTTCTACCCACAGCAGGATCAGAGTGGAAAAAGCAAAAATACAAAGAAGGTAAAAGAGCTATAAAGGGAATCTGCAGATCAAAGAACTCTAGTTCTCAAATTAATGTAGCAGACCACGCATCCATACCCATTACCAGTCTCTGCCATGTTATCTGCAAGACCCTGAAGGCACACTCAGGGCTACTTCATGATTCTTCACTGACACTCTACTTCTGTTAAGAGGACCCTGGTTGCAGGCATGGCAAATTATGAAAATAACCAGGGAATTCCCTCAGAAAATTCTTTATTTATGCTTAATAGCAGAATGCATCTCACTGCTTCTTAATCGCACTTACCAACTAGCAGAACAAGAAAGGTGGTCACACAGAAACTCCTGACTATGGGTAGACTAGAAAGATGACAACTGAGACTGTCCACATTTCTTCCCTGCACGTATGAGTTCAGCAGCAAGTTACTGGGCAAGATTAAATGGTAGATGACCCTATTTGTCTGAACTGTTTGAGACAACAGATGCTCAGAATAATCATTCAAATGAAGAAATATGTTGGCACTCCAAGAAAATGAGCTGGAAGGCCTTGGAACTTGATTAAACATCTGAACTACAAGCCAAAACACAGCTAGGAAGAGCCAGGAAAAAACACAAGGCAGATTCTTTGCAGCAGTGGGGTTTATGGCAAAACAAAAGGCTTTAGTACCTTGGAGCTTTGGAATAGAGACCCCCAGCTCTTCTAGTTAGCTCTTCCAGGGCAAAATTCTCATACTCCTTGTATCTTGTTGCTCTCCAGGACTTCTGGTGAGCATTGATAGCATTTACAAAGTCGAAGTTGTGCACATAACGTCTGCTCAAAAGTCTGCAAACAAAAGCAACCAAACAACAGTAAGAAAAGGACTGGGATTAAAAAGTAAAGGCATTCTCTAAAGTCTCTTCCATATTCAGTTTAACTCTGGCAGCATCTTCTGGTAGGTACTGATAAAGAAACACACAATTATTGAATCAAGGTAAGGTTTCTGACATTTGAGACAAACTAGGAGGACATAGTCATCATCTTTAGACACATCAGTTTTGTAATTGGGCTTCACCACAGACCGAAGGAGAAACTGTGTGATATAACAGGTACTTCTTCCTCTGTTTTTGTGCATTTATGTTTGTTCTCAACATTTTTACTGGCATTAACTTTGCTCTCAGTGACAGAATTGGTCCATATGGTTTTAGCTGAAACCTGAAGCACAGTTATCAAACATTTTATTCCAGTAAAAGGTCACTTATCTGTTGCTTACCTTCCCCTGGGCTTCTGGAGAGGTAGCTCGTTGATGTGAATATCTGAGGGAGATGAAGCAATCTTCTGTCCACTGAAACAAGCCCAATTGTGGCCAAGTACATCATGTACCCATCCTGGTAGAGTCTCATTACAGTAGCTGGTTACATTCTGGCCTTCCTTTTTGTACTGTAACGTGAAGAGGTTACACTTGTGTTGGGCAGATGCATTTGTGAGCATAGCAGTAGTCCCTACCCACCCACCTACTTCTTGCCTCTGCTTCAGAGGAAGTGGCCAAACATATATTCCAGATGAACCAGCATCATGTTTGATTTCAAAACAAAGAAGCATCAAAAAAAAAGGTTAAGCAGATGGAAGAAACTGGTATTTATCAAGTTGCTAGAGGAAGACAAACAGGTTGTGACTTGCACTTTTAGCAACAAAGCATGCATTAGTATCAGCATCAACTAGCAGGTGCTAATTGTTTGGGTTCAACAGTTACTTTCTAGGCAAAATGTAAAAAAAAAAAAAAAAACTCTTGACACTTATCCTTCTCTTCAATGCCCTGTGGTTTCTTGCACCAAACATGCGACTAGTCATACTAACCCTGGAGTGCTGCAAAAGTTTGACATACTAAGACTTGCAGCAGCATGAAAAATAAACACAGGGAGGATGGCAAGTTTTTCCCCCCAGTAACCTCTCAGGGAGAACTGTACTATAGCATTTCATTTTTAGCAGTCAGACCTGAAGATGAGACTTCCTGCAACTGCTTTGAGCTGTGACAGAAGAGCATCGTGAAACAATTTCACCTGAACTATCAAAATGAGACAGTAAGAAATGATGATCCATTGAGAGCAACTCATTTGAAGCTGGCAGCGATGGGAGTGTTACTAAAGCCCCAAGCCCTAATACTTCCTTATTCCGTCACACAAGTCTTCATTTTACCACTGAAGAGGAGTAATAATTTAATCTATTCAGTAAAATCTGTCTTCATACAGCAGTTAGCACTAACACTTTGCCCAGCTGCTTAAGTTTCCTGGATTAGCAATTCTTTGACAGCAGAATATCCCAGGGAAGACACACACACACAAAAAAGACATCTTTAGATCTTTACTCATCTCTTAAAGTTAAGTCTGTTTTGTATTAAGGTATACAGGAGCCTGAACACCCCATGCAACAAAAGCTTTAACTTGATTCTTCTAATCACACAAATCACTTATACAGAATCCGAGTTTCCTAGTCCAAAAAATACTTTACTAAATCCCATCCCATTTGAGTTGCACAAGATTTTGTAGCTTAGTTTCAAAAAAATGCTTGCTCACCCTCTTCACTGAAGAAGGTGGTGGCTTACAGTGATGGAAATGCCTTAACATGGAAAATAAAGTAAATAAAGAGACTGGGTGGTTTGTGACTATGTCAAGGCTCTGTGGGAAATCTGAAGGAGAACACACAGCAAAATTATTAAGTCTATCAATCAGAGGGATAAAATTAAAGGTTAATCCTCTGACTGTTATAGAACAATGGGAATTTGCTTTGCCCCCAGTTCAGAGGTTGCAGAGGCATCACATCTACACCCTTGCTTGTTTAGCAAGGCAAGCATGTTTGCTGACTGGAGCAGGAGCTGTTACCATGTTCTATTCATCCTATCTCACTGTGCAAGATTGTGCAATATGGGAAATAACTACACTTGGCCAAATACCAAGGGCAAGGTCCAGATAGGACTTTTGAGAAATACCTTCTTCACAACAGCGATGCTAGAAATCTAGGCACTACCAAAAGCAACAAGTTACTGACTTTACATCATTAAGTTACTACAAGAACACTTCATTTGGCTCCATGTGGTAGCGTAAATTAAAACCTACCTGTCTTTTCTATCTAAAAGCTGCCACAGATTAAAACAAGACCAAGTACAACCATTCTTGATAACTAGAGGCCTTCAATCTGAATACTTGAACATACTCAATGAACAGGCCTGCCTCCTTCAACAATCCGATGCAGATCCTGCCTAGCGTGGAGTTCTATTGAATCAAAACAAGTGGAACAGATTTGGGACTTAACTCATCACCTTTTTTCTCTGAAGATATCTACTAACTAGCAAATTAAAAAAAAAAAAACAACACAGAAACAAGTTGTTTTAAAGATGTTGATAGAAAACCAGGGTAGTGTTCACACCATTTGTGCAACTCATCTTTTGGGGAAGTGAATTTAGCAAGTTTCTTACACTGTTCTTTCAGTTCAAACATATCAGCAAAACTAGGAAGGAGATGAGGGGATAGTCAGTGGCAATGCTTCAAGATAAACAAGAGACAAAAGCCAATTTCAGATAGTCTGTGCATGAGCCTAAAAATTAAGCAATTCAAGTCCTCTGTAGCTACCTTTTTGTAGACTGGCAGACTGTAAGCTACTACTGAACTTGCTTTAAAAACGGGACATGAAGACTTTGAGACCATAGTCCATCAACGACAACTGGGATAAAGGGCATTTGAACTCCAAGAGGCATTTTCAGCTAGGAAATTAACATACACCCATGAGGTTCCCCACCCCCGACTTTTAACTGAGAGCCACAAACATCAAGAAGTGGTAGAGAAACCTTTAAAAAAAAAAAAAGAAAAAACAAAACCAATACTTGGCACTCAATTTCTACAAGCTACTTAACTCCTCAACAGGCCACATCAGAAGAACTAAAATGGGATAGCAAAGTCATGAATGCCATGGCAATGATACCCACTGCTTACTACCAAAAGGTACACCATCAAATTAATATTTCATTGCTCAAACCACATGCAGCATTTCTTGCTGTGTGACCAGAGAAAGACTCTGGCAGATTAGCTCTAGCAAATCTGACTGTACCAGTTTTAGAAGACCTACTATGAGTAGGTCTGCCCAAAACACAGTCATACAGGGTGCGACTAACTTCAGCTGCACCAGTTCATCATGGCACCACTGCCTGAACAACTACCACTGACTCAGGTGGATGCCAATTACAATGTCAGGCTCAACTGAAGCTGCCAGCACAGTGCCCAGCACATCTGTGGAACCCATCACAGAATCGTATCCTCCATGGAGGCCAATAGCCACACAACTGTGACCACCAGCTACTGCTGTAAAACTGCTGCATGAGTTTCCTCTGCAGACTTAAACCAACAGTTTTAATTTTGAAGTTAATAAAAGACCACTGTAGCCATGCCACATGCAATAATTTCATCAGCGAATGTTCACATCTGCAGCGTTAAGTAAACTCCACCCAGTGACCTGACCAATCTGGAACAACTCCTGTAGAAATGCACCTGAACTATATTCACAGTTCAGATTCAGAGGTTTGAAAACATTCAGCTTTAATTCTATTTCAAACGTATATTCTTCTCAAGTCTCACAACCCACGACTTTACCTAATGCCAGAATTTAGCCAAGCAACTCCAACATAAACCATAAAAGGCTTCATGTACCTAAATTTCAAGGCTTGCTATTAGATACCTGAACCTAGGTAAGCTTTTTGGTACAGTATATTTCTAGTAAAGTCGTCCCTGTGTCGGTCATCATGACATAATCTAATTGCATGCTCAATGCCAGTCCTGGTAAAAAATGTAATTGTTTACAGCCTCCTTTAAATTTTTAATCTGCCTAAGAGGAAAGCAAGACAGGATGGAAACCTTATTGGACACAACATTTTAACAGGGATTCATCAGTGCTACATACACAGGCTGCCATCCCATCCTCTTTTACATCTATTGTTCTCAATTTAAGCAATGTTCAGGCAATAGGCCAACTCAAGTTCCAGGAGGCAGGACTACCCAATACATTAAGCCTGGTGGAAAGACTTACCACTCGTATGTCATGAAGTTTACAAGTTTTTCAATGCATTTTAATACGGGAAGCACATGCCTAATTAGAACAGGACTGCAGACTTGCAGATGCCCTACTGTACAAAAACACAGAAGATTATCGGAACAAATGATTGCATCTTGCTACCTGATAGAAAATGCAAACAAATATCAACTACAGATTCATCTTCCTTCCTCCAGGCAACATTCTGCAATTCAGAGATTTATGCTTTCAGATTTACACTTTAGGGAAGCAGCAGTTGCACACTGACAGTTAAGTAGGCCCAACTAAGATAGGTTAGAAATTAACTTTCAATTGATTTGCAGGATGATTAAACAGCATCAGCAACTGTAACACTTCTATTTTAGCAACATGGAATAAAAGGCATTCAGATTTCTTTTTTTAATATTGTGAAATTTAAAAACATTAACTACTGCCATTTGTTTAGGCTGGGTTTTTTTCATAATGGAAGTCCTTGGTTTTAACCAAATTTGGGGGGCGCTGGGGAAAAGAGGAAAAGATGTGACAAAGATATCACCAAGTCAGTCTGGAAAAGACTAGTAACTTGAGTAGTGGAATATTCTATAAATTATTTCTTTCTTTTTGCTGAAGTAGTGTTAATATTTTAATAGGAAGAAGTGCCAGACTTTCCGTTTTTGCTAGAGGACATCTCAGAAGTCAGAAGTAGTACCACTTAGCCTAAGGGACAAACAGTGAGAATCTTACGAGACTGCCTCCCTTCACAGTGGTAGTCTTAAAATAATAAATAAATACTACAAAGATATCATATAATTGAAACTAGCCTCAACTTTCATTTCAGCCTCACCCTAGCTTTTTATGTTATGCTGTTCCTGTTTCTTTTGCCATCCCTTGGAAAACAGAAAAGCCTTATATCTTATATAGCCCTACAGAATACTTATATCATCCAGCAGAAGCACATGCTCAAGCTTCTGCCAAGAGTCAGTACACTAACTTCACATGCAAGTTCAGCATAGGGACATTTCAGCAGCAGACATTAAATAAGAAACAAGCGCATTCCCATAAAACAAATAAGTTCTTTTTTGCTGCAAACACCAGGCAGAGTGACTACCACTTGTGAGAAGCAGAATGCAGTAGAGGATGCTGCATTTAACTTGGCAAGCCTTGAGGGACAAGTCTATGTACAACAATGGTTAGAAATAAAACACTGCTAGGGCTTCTTTACTTAAGCTATTGAAGCAAACTGAGGAAAGAAAAAAAACATTGATAAGCTCAGCCAATCCATTCCTTTGGTGTAGAGAATCACTTCCCCGCAGTCCCCAGGTGAAAGAACAAATAACTTGTAAAGGCAGTGAGGCCCTACAAAAATTTTACTGGCTGTCTGTTTAGTAAGCCACAGGAACAAAAGGCTATTAAAAAAATCACTGAAATACACACCACCGTCCAACAAGCTGTGTCTATATCCGCACAGTACCGTAGCTCTGATAAAGCCACCATTTATACAAGCCCAGAGCATTCTTGTTAGTAATTAATAGCTTCATTTTTTAACATTAGACAAAAATACACTACAAGTTCATCAATTAGCACCAGTTGCACTTCTGTGCTTGAAACACATGAAGTACTGTATTGGCTTAAATACTGATGTTCATTTTGCCTGGCAACTCCATCCTCTCTGTTCAATGGCAGAATATGAGGAAAGTGTTAAAAGCATCACAATAGGTAAATCAGAATGCTTTATCTGTCCTGTCAACACGATGGGGTCTTAGCCACATAATTTAACTTTAGTGCAACATAAGCAGAACTTGAAAATTATGAGTGGCCTTTAAGCAATGAATACTTTCCTGACAAGCCCAAACCCACAGCCACGTTGAGATGTGCAAGGCTTTCTGTGTTATGGCTGCTCCACCACCACAAACTGCTCCATGAACCAAAAAGTTACTCCACAATCAAGCAGTAACTCCAGAACAGTGTTCACATTGGCAGGTTATTTCAGAGTGAAACCAAGTAATAAAAACAATAGCAAATTACTCCATATTACACATATTAGTTCTGTACCTTCTTGCTGTAAAGCAAGAGAATGACAGCAAAGACAATTCTTCCTTTCCATGAATTCCAAAGGGACTTTGTTTAATGACTTTCCACATTCTCAATAGCAATGAAGGCTAAGCAGTATTCTGAGGCTGCCTTTATGCTTTCCTCTTGCTGCATTTCCAGGGAGGAAGGCCCTTGCCACTTAACATTCTAGTTTGCCCCATTCTACTCCAAGATTATGTATGACCAACATTAAGCAAATGAAGTCTGCTACTTTCAGGTGCAAATGGCAGTAGTATTTTAAACAATAGGCAACCATTCTTCAAAAACCTCTGAAGCATACATTGAGCAGAATATATTACTTGTCCTCTAGAAGTTTTACAATAGATGATGATGGAATGGGTCCTAAGAGAGCATTAGCCACATTTGATAGAAGAAATCACTTTTTTAGTTTATACCAGGACTAGATATTATGTATTTCTATTTACTATGTAATGCAATATTTACTGGATTAAAAGTAAACACATACCTCAATACGGCACCATGTCAAGCAGCTTGTAAGGAAACACCTTTCCCCCCACGTCCCCACTGACAATTGTGAAATAACAGTTTTGCAGATAGACAGTATTCTAAGTTGTTGCTTAACAAAGTCTACTAGTTGTTTGCAGGAAAAAAAAAAAAGGCATTTACTAAGTGCTGTGGTATTTCCTTGTGCTTCTCAACCATTATACTTGCATCTTGGTAATCTGTTGTTTCCTTTACAGCAGCAAAATTATAGAGAAGGTAACCAAATTGGGCTTTAATCATCTTTGTAATATTTAAGGAAAGCCTTTAATTTAAGCATGTCTTGCTGATGGGTTCCCTACTACTGAACAATGAGCCAAACAAGCTTGCTATTTCACAATACCAAAAGCAACTGCAAAACTAACAATTAATCCGTTTGTCTACAAAGGGCTAAGACACATTCATGACCAAGAAATGCAAGCTGTTGTGCATTGCTACTGCTCAGGTGTATATTTGACTTACTTTGGTTTGAGCAGCAAGTTGGATTAGATCAACCTCCAGAAGTTCCCTCCAGCCTAAATTATTCTTTAACACAGTTTTGGTATTTTAAGAGTACTCTTGCAAATCAATGCATTTACATTTTCATAAGCACAGAGGAATACACGAGATCAGCACTTATCAGTCACTTGACTTAGTGCTCATCTTACAGTAGTGTATTTCACAAGGTATAGATGGCAACAACAGAGCCTTTAGTGACTCTCAGCTGTCTTCAAGTTGGTGCTTAACAGCGCCATTCACATTCAAAAGCAGTCCACTCACTGTTTTGATGAATGAATTCTTCACATTCAAGAATTAGTTTGATAATCAACACTTGTTTCAACTGGTCACCATAATGGCTTGTAAAGCAACTCTGCATTTCAGTGTAAAATAACAGCCTAGGGATTCCCAGCATGGTAGTTCCACTATACTTCTCCTCAGATGAGTCCACCAAGACCAGCAATGACTGCTGAATTCCACCTGCTAGAGCTGACACCTTAAGCCCGAGATCATGAACAATACTACATTTAGTGCTCCATTGTCCTCAGGGAGGCAGCAATTCCTGCCACTTTAGAGGCCGAGCCCTCCCACTGTAGGGAAGCTCACAGAGGTGTTCCCGCCCGAGAAGTTTCAGAGTAATTCTGCCCAATTAGAGTACCCTTCAGTGTCTGTAGTTTTTACTGTATTGCCCCCCAAACCAATGAGGAGTGCACATAGTGGCAATTTAGCGTCACTACCTTATACAGATGAGAGGATGTCTATCAGGTATTTCTCTCTCACACTTTGCTTTTGCTGAAGTATAAGAACCTGTCTTATGCAAAAGCATTCTTATTTTCAAGATTTACAGTTATGAGTGCTGTAGTTTTGGCAGATAGTTAATTTTATTTACAGTAGTTCATACAGTGCCAGGTTTTGGATTTGTGATGAAAACTGTTGATAACACAGGGATGTTTTCATTATTACTCAGCAGTGCTTTCATAGCATCAAGTCCTCCTCACCTGCTCCTCAGACTGCCCTACCAGCAAGTAGGCTTGGGGTGCACAAGAAACTGGGAGGGGACACAGCTGGGACAGCTCACACCAACTGACCAAAGGGATATTCCATACCATACAACATCATGCTCAGCAAAAAAAGTTGGGGAGAAAAGGAGAAAAGGTGGACATTCAGAATTATGGCATCTGCCTTCCTAAGTAACAGTTATGCATGATGAAGCCCTGCTTTCCTGGAAGTTGCTAAACACCTGCCCGCTGGTGGCGAGTAGTGAATTAATTCCTTATTTTGCTTTGCTTGCATATGCAGCTTTTGCTTTACCTATTTAAGTACCTTTACCTCAACCCTCGAGTTTTCACACTTTTACCCTTCCAATTCCCTCCCTCATCCCAATGAGGGGGTATGGCTGTGTGGTGCTTAGCTGCCTGCTGGGGTTAACTCAAAGAGCATGGAAAAAACTTCACCACTAGTTTTGTAAAACATCTTACACAGCCCCTTCCCTTAACTTAAGAGAGCTTCAAACAGTGTGTAAGAAACTGCAGTTAAATCAGAGCCTCATACATAATTTCTATGCAGTAAGAATTACAGTTCTCCTGGAAGAGTGGATCACTCAGTTTATTTCACAGCAGCTATTTTCAAGTCATTGTTTTCAGATCTTAACAAAAATATCTACAATGGCTCCCAGAAAGACACTCTAAAGCAAAAGTCATTTCTCCACCTTCCTTACTACTAGCCAAGGTTCAGCGATTTTATGCTTGGACAAGGCCTGGTTGTTTACCATTGGCTCACCTGAAGCCAGGTACAAGATCATGTTTCCTGAAACAAACAAGAAACGTGTTGACTGCTCCTGCCTAGGGCTGCACTCACCAACTGAGCAGTCCTGCTGCACAAAAGATCTGTCTCTCAGGCAGCAAAGTCATCCTGCAGATGTTGCTTCAAGCCACCCTCCAGATTCATAATGCCACTCATCACAACAGCAGCAGAATGTTCCTTAGTAAGTGGGTCTTCTCCTGTCTACCCCCTGCCTACCAGCACTGTTTTCAGCTTGATCTGAAGTGTTAACAGAGACTGGAGATAAGCATATTACTCCAAAAGAACAATTATAGGCAGCAGAAAGGTTCCTTAGACATTAAGGCAGTATTCTGGAATAAAATTTAAAGATCCTAGAAAACCTCCAGCAAGGAGAGCAGATGGCCTTTCTAAAGTTTTCACGCATCTGAGAACATCTTTAAGGAAAGAAAAAAGCAGTCACATTTGCTATTTCACTTGGGTCCACGGTGTCAGGAAGAAAACTGAAAAAAAATTATTTCCAGGCTACCGGGAGAGTTAGCTTCATGAAGGGCTTCAATTGCTTTAGGCATGCCCAGAAGGGAAAGCAGCAGCATCTGTAATATATTTTTCAGATAATGCCCGATGTGGAATAGAAATACCTCTTTCCTCCTTCTGCTCCCTACCCAGCCACTGATAAACATTAAAAAGTAAGTCCTGTATCTGGTAATCTAGGCAAACCTCAGAGCCAAAGACAACCAAGTGTCCCAACTGCCCCACTGTGGCACCCAGGAACTAAAGATAAGCCTAGCTAGAGGCCATTCTAGCAAGTCACTAATACAGAACACACCAAGTTAACTCACCTTAAAAAATGCAAACCATTTGTAGTCATTTATCACAATTTCAAAGCCTTGATTGTAAATCAAAGTGAAGAAACCATAGTTGCCCAGATTGTCCTGAGCCACATCTAACTTCTGAAGATTCACAAGCACCTTCCTTTCCACAGGCCCTACAAGAAATACAAACATTATTGCATGGAAGAGATAAAAATAAAAATTAGGAGAAAGAATGTTGCAACATTTATTTTATTCCAACAGGGGCTAAAATATACTTGTTGAATACAATCTTCTGCAAAATGGAATCAAATACACTTCAGGGACTTCACTTACAGAATCACTGAATAGTTTGGGTCAGAAGGAACCTTTAAAGATTATTTAGTCCAACCCTCCTGCAATGAACAGGGAAATCTTCAACTAGATCAGTTTGATGAGAGCCCTGTCCAATCTGACCTCAGTTGTTTCCAGGGATGGGGCATCTACCACCTCTCTGGGCAACCCAGGTCAGTGCTTCACCACCCTCATTGTAAAAAAGTTTTTCCTTATATCTAGTCCAAATCTACCCTCTTTTAGTTTAAAACCATTACCTCTTGTTCTGCTGCAACAGGCCCTGCTAAAAAGTTTGTCCCCATCTTTCTTATAAGCTCCATTTAAGCACTGAAAGGCCACAACAAGGTGTCCAGGCTGAATAACCTCAACTCTCTCAGCCTGACTTACCTGTCAGTGGGTCTACGTGCTCGTTTTTACCACTGCTAGACAGTATTTGCACATTTAATTAGCAGCAGCACCAAACATCTGTTACTGGGGAACATCAGCTTATTTAAACACAACTTGCTATAGAGCCACAGAGGACTCTGGTGCTGTGTCACTCAGGCACTGTGTCTGCAATGACAGATCTTCCCCTAGAATGTGTGGGATGATGGATCAGCCACCCCTTCACCGCAGTGCTCCAACTCCCTCCACCACCCACCTCACCTCCACTGCTCCTACTGCCACCTGCCCCATCTCATCAAAAAGCAGACGATTTAGAAAAAACGCAAAGTATCTACCGTTTTTTTAAATAATACTGACATACAGTAATTAAATAACGACCCCCCCACACTACTATTATTCCCTCAAGGGAAGCGATATTTCTACTTCTGATGCTCTCAGGCAGCCCAGCCAGCAGCCGGTGGCCTCCCCGGAGCTGCCGGGGGACACCCAGAAGCAGACACCGCTTTGCGGATGGCAAGAGCCACTTTCAGGCCAGGCTGAGCCGAGAGGGAAGGGACCCGTGGGCTGGGAGGGAGGAAGAAGTGAGCGGGTGGTGCTCGCGAAGAGGCCTAGCTGAGCCCAAATCGAAACAAGTTTTTTTAAAAAAAGCCCTAAAACTTCACTGGAAGATTAACAGCGCGGTGGTCACCCAGAGCCAGACTAACGCCAGCGTTCCACGCTGCTTAATTCACATGAACGTCTTTTCTGCCCTAAGCCCGGCAGAGACCCCCGCTGGAAAGCCGGCAGCAGGGGCCCGACCCGCGGGGG
>VZSZ01010715.1:197789-216274 GCA_013398815.1 Ibidorhyncha struthersii | reverse complement strand
CCCGGCACAGGCGGGACATGCTCCCCGCTGTGGAAGGCGGTGTCCTCCCCTGAGGGCCGTGACAAGGGGATGGGCCCTCACCCAGCTCGCAAGGGTGTCCTCCTCCCAAAGGGTGTCCTTCCCAAACGGTGTCCTCTCCTGCAAAGGGCACCCACCTCCCCAAAGGGTGTTCTCCTCCCCGAAGGGTGTCCTCCTCCCCAGAGGGTGTCCTTCCCAAAGGTCATCCTCTCCTGCAGAGGGCACCCACCTCCCCAAAGGATGTTCTCCTCCCCGAAGGGTGTCCTCCTCCCCAGAGGGTGTCCTCCCCCCCCAGAGGTTGTCCTTCCCAAAGGTCATCCTCTCCTGCAAAGGGCACCCACCTCCCCAGAGGGCATCCTTCCCTCACAAAGGTCATCCCCTTCACCGAAAGGCATTGCCCACCCCAAAAGATGTCTTCTAAAAAAGGAGTTCTCCTCCCCAAAGGGCATCATCTCCTGCAAAGGGCACCCTGCTCCGCAGAGGGCATCCTACCAAAAATGCATTCCCCACCCCAACAAATGTCCTTCACTCCAAAGGGAGTCCTCCTCCCCAAAGGGCATCCTCATCCCCAAAGCCCACCTACCTCCCCTTTCCCTCTCCCTTTTCTCCTCTCCTCTTCTGCCCGGAGCCCCTGCCCCGCTACCCAGCCCCAGGCCTCCGTACTCGGAGAAGTCCCCGGCAGAGAAGGGCAGGCCAGCGGGGTTGCACCCCGCTATCACTTCATGCCTTGCAGCCGTGGAGGATGAGGTCTCTTGTCCCCCACGGGTTTAGCGGCACAGAGTGACTCAGAGCTTCCACAGCAGCCACGCGTCATGGCCAGGAAACCATGCAGCGCCCATCCTGCATGGGCTGTGGACCCCGAAAACCTGCACCCCCTCTGAGGCCCTTTGTACGCAGCAGCAGTCAACAAAATGGGCAGAAAATTCCCCCCAAAGACAGAAGCTTTAGCGATGCGCAAAATCTCGCGTGTCCAGCAACCAGACTGTTGGCAGAGGACGGGCATTGTGGAAGGGCAGAGATGTCTCCACCGAACTGTGAGCCTCTGAGCGCAGCCCAGTGCATGGCTGAGCGCGCAGGGAAGTGGTGCTTGTTTCACTGCCTCTCCAGATTCAAAGTGTGTGTGCTTTCACATCCTCAAAGTTACATGTGCAATCGAGAAGGCTAAAAGACTTACAGATGAGTAAATATACCCTCATTTTTAAAACAGAGTGATCTGAAAAATAACCCCTTTCAGGGGAACAATAAATGTGTATAGTGCTATGCTGGCGATGAAAATGATGCAGTAGCTTAACTATGGATATAAACTTAAAATAATTTTTTTAAACTGCTACAAAGCCCCATGTAGATACTCATTACTGATTACAACAGTTAAGCTTTAACTCACTTATGAGCTAAACTAGGTTTAAACTAGAAAAGTCCTATTTTTTTTTTTAATTTATTTAAAAGAGGAGATTAGGAATTACATCAGTAAACTTTAACCATTTTAAGAAACACATTGTTTTATCACCATCGCTTTGCTTTTAGGCCACCTTCTCAACCTTTCGGGAAGGATTAATTTGAGACTTTGTTGCTGATTCTTAGAGCAACCAGCTAACAGATGCTTTTACTTGGGCTGAGAAAGAGATGAAAACATACCGCACTCGTTTGGGGACAGTCTTTTAAAGATCCTGAAGCACTGCCTTGGTAGGAAAAGCAGAATTTCTTCCGTGTTACAGACAAGAAAATAAATGCTGTTTCGGTTCACTAAGACTGTGTTGGCCAATAATGTTGTTATGGGCATCTAAAAAAAGAGCTCTCGGCTTTTTTGCTTTTTTTTTCCCCAAAGGCAGCTACATTTTGCTGGACTTGCCGTATGAGTGCACGTGCTTTGCCACTCCTGATCAAGCCTGTCTAGTGAGACGCGGCTACACAGCATCATCCTGTCTCCTTTCTTCACCAACGAGATTTTTGGTTTAGCTCCACGCTTTCCGAAAGCAACCCAAAAGTTCCCGGTGACCTTAGGAAAATGCCTGTGTTACAGTTCTTCACGTTTTATACGCAGGAGCAGAAAAGGTCTGTGGTATCTTCACCTCGTCCCCATGACGCCGGCTGGGTGACCATGCCTCTTTGCGTTTCTACTGTGCTTTGAACCTCAATTTTCAGTTTCAATTTGTAGCCACTGCAGGCTGTCGTTGCATAAAAAAAACTGTGGGTTTTTCTTTAATTGCCTTGGAGTCACAACACATTATTGCAAATAAGGTGTATTTTACATAATGGGGTTGTAAAATTGTTACTGAGACCAGGCGGAGGTGGTTAAGTTCAGTCTGGCCTGTTGAGTTCACTCCGATTCTGCTCTTGAGCTGTAGTTTATTTTGCCTGTCTGAGCAAGGTAAAAACTCCCTGTGGCTCATCTCCACTGGCAATTCTGAGTTAGTTACTTCCACGCAAAAAACCTCCCCGGCTCACAGGCACTGACATACCTCCGTTTGTCAGTGAAATACAACCTTAAATTAGTACCACTGTGCGTGAGACAAATGGGACATCTTCTATCAGTGACAGACTTGTCCTTTATCGTTACGCTCAGGTAAGCTGTTACCTGCTTTCTTGAAGCCAAAATGTTATCAAATCTGTGTTTAATCAGTGTTTTACAAAGCTCTTGAGACTGAGGGCAAAGTCACACAAGGAGGGTCCAAATCGATGTGGTGGTTGATTGTCCCCAAGGGGAGTGGTTGGGCTAGTAACCTCCTGAGAGCTATAGTATGCACTGGTCTCTTTGTAAGGTAACTGAACTCACTGTTGTGGGGGGGGAAATCCCTCAAAAATAGACAGTCGAAATCCTCCAGAGAGTGAATAGCTTTCTGCTGGGTTAGTGAGTTGAATCAGCAAAGGATCCGGTGCTCAGCAGAGCAAACTCAGGGGTCGGCACAGCCACCAGCAACGGCATGGGGAAAAGGGAGATTTTCCTTCGGTTACAACGGGTGTGAAGACTAGCTGTTGAATGCTCCTGATCAGAATTTTGGGAAATAATGCCAAATAAAGTGTTTATTTCTAGCCTGTCCCAATCCTGGCCGCTTTGACCTGTCACTGCCTGGACAAGCAGAAGCGGTGTGTGACCGTCTGGTGAAGGGAAAATAACCTTGGGAGCGAATACCCCAGGGGTGGTTGTTCTTCAGGCAGGTGAGTTCCCGAGCCTGGGAGCTAACCATGACCTGGGTGATAACGAGCCATCCACAAATTTAAAGGAGACAACACAAAGGTTACATGCCTGGAGTGCTTCACAAAAAGCTAATTTTAGGGAAAACTGAACTGAAAAAGAAAAAGGATTCTTGTGTGCAAAAGCTATCCACTCATTTCAGATGTATCTAATAAAAAAAATGGTCTCTCCTTACAAACCCTGCTGCACTTTTATCGGTGTATCATCACCCCTACTGCTGCTGAAGCTGTTAGCACAGTATAATGGAACTAATTTTTAAAAATACAGAACCTAAGCATAACTGAGGACTGCCTTTTCCTTTGCCTGTTTTGGCAAGGTGCAAGAATAGGAGCGTTTTTATGCTCCCGTGTAGGCTCTGAAATTAACTCCTTAGTGAGACAGTTGTTGCTGTTCTGCAGATGGCTCTCTGCCAGAGCAATGTCCTAATTCCGGGCCTTCAAAAAGTGAAGAGCTGTACTCAAAGACTTATTTTTCAGAGCATGAATTCATACATGATCACTACCTCACTATAAAATTTGACCCTTTTTTTTTTTTTCCTGCAGGGTATTTAAGCCAGCTTAGCACTCTGTGCTTTTATGCATGATTGAACTCATCCTGTTTACTTCGCAGTGAAAGTGCAGAGCCTTTCGTCTGCAGGTTTGTAGGAGAGGGGCAGCTAATACGTGTTCATTTGTTGCACCTATAAACTTGGGACTTTTTAAGGGAAGGCACTTGCTACATGGAACAACTCAAACAGTTGGGAGCAATTATGGGAATTAATTTTGTGAACAGAACGAGCAGGATGGTCCCTCAAAGGTGCACGTACAGCTTGAGGTACAGCACTTTGCCTAGGAGGTCTAAATTAATGACTGAAGCTTGTAGCTGCCTGGGAAAAGAAAGGTGGTTTCGTTTTTTTGGGGGGGGGAATTCATTACTTATTCCAATGCAGGAATTAACAATAAAGCAAACAAAAGCAGTGTGGAAGAATTCTATTTAAATTATTCTTTTTAGAAACAGGCAGTGTATTTCCTCAAATTCTCTCAGTGTTATTTTATGATTTTCTTTATTTGCTCTAGTGGTCTAAAAGGTAGCTTTCTAAAGCGCTACCACTGCCCAAAGCCTAAATAAGAATAATCATAGCAATAATGAACAGTATTAGAGCGGGATTTAAGCCCAGTCTGAGCCTGCAGTTTAATGATCTGGTGGGTTCTCTGAAAGCATCATTCCTCCCAGGTACACTAACACACCTGTCTGTGGTGCAGCATAGGGAGATGCACTGGGAAAATGATACAGCTGAATAAAAAACCTGCAAAAAAAAAGGGGGGAAGAAAGGGGAATGGGAGGATATCTTTAATTCACCGAGTTAGGCTTTAGCATGTCTCCAAACCAGTTGTGTTGGACCACCTGGAAGACCATCTTGCTGAAGCACGGGGCTGGGAATAGCCTGAGGTAGGGGAAAAGAAACCCTGTTCACTGCAATTGCTGCTGAAGCACCCAAGTTGTAGAAGGACGTCGGTGGCGGCTGTTTTTTCCCACAGTGCAACGCAAGGTCAGAAAACATAGTGGAATCCGATCCCATAAGTCAAATAGAAATATCACCTTTCAGTTAGTTTGCCTGGCTTTTGTCCAGTGATGACTTATGTTTTCTGCCAAATTTTTCTGAAAGATGATACACAGAATATCTGGCTGCATAGCCTGTGTGTATGTGTGTGTGTGTGTGTGTGTGTGTACAAATATAAATCCCTTGTTCCTGGAAAAACATCTCTTAATTTAAATGGTGTAGAATTTGCACTACTGTTCAGAAAGTTAGGAAATTTGCGTGGAAGCTTCCTGGAAACTATTACTTTGGTTATTGTAATGAGTATTAAAATAATAATTCTAATTCTGTGTTGATTAAGACAAATATTCAGCTAATGTTCCAATTAGGGCAGAATAACAGGAAATATTGCTATAATTAAAAGCAACATGAAAATCCCATGATCTTCAAAACTGCCAGGAGCTCAGTAAGTTTTAACATAGAGAATTTTGACTTCAAAATCTTCTTTCTTTCAGGTATTTAAATCTGTAGAATATTACAGCATCAAGGAGGTGTCAGTTGGATGATTGGGTCCAGTTTGGTGTAGCCACTCTTAGAAAGATATGGCTGAGCTGCTGAGAGTCCAGAAACATCTCCCCGGAACACATCCAGCCTGTACTGGAAGACACAAGCTGGTACTGAGTGGATGGTGACCTCCTGGAGAGCCCTCCAGCCCTGTGATTCAATGAAAGAAGGTGAAGAAGAGAAGAAAAAAAAATTAAGTGACCTTCTCAGAGTTGCCTTCGCTAAAGAGAAATGCCATTTTTCAGAAACATCACATAGATCTATACATACATATACAAACAGCTTTTCTGTCCAAGTGTTTGGTACATAGGAGCATTTTAGTCTTCAAAGGGTAAAGGCTTTTACAAACCTGAAATAATTAATTATCTAGACATCCCCATAGGTAAACACTATTATTTTCAGTGTTAGGGACTGGGGGAAAAAAAAGACAGAGAAGTTAAATTAATCTAGTGTCCTGCAAGTTGATGTTACAATGCGTGGGTCGGGTGGGAAACTGGATGGCCATGAAAAGCATAAATCCCGATAGCAATACAGCTGTATCATGTTGAAATAAAACAAGAAAATCCATTATATTTAGGCTTTCCGGTCAACTTTCAAACAGGTAAATGGTTGAAATGATACCTCATTTCCCTTTCCTGGTGTTTGTTTGCAGTTTGATGTTCTGCTTTAGCTGGTGCAGTTGCAGGCTGCCGATGCAAAGAAGAGTCCTGCTCTGCCTCTTCCTCCCTCCTTCTCCTGCCAGGCCCAGGAGGTGCTTTTGTGGCACCAAAGCTAGCGACTGAGCAGTCCCAGGTCAGCAAGGTGATCAGACAAAACACCCTAACATGCCCTCCCGAAAAAGGAGTATTTTTCCACTGTGTCGGCTCACCGAACCACTCACTGAACCTGTTTCTAGACGGTCCCTGGCTCTGATAGAAGGCAGGAGCTGGAGGAGGTGAACTGCAGCATCTCTTGCGCTACAGTCACAGCAGTGGATTTGTTGCAGTGCCAAACTGCACTCCCGTAATAGGACTAATTTACTCATTATCTAAACCACTTCTCTGAGGCTTCTGGCACATCTTCTTATTCTGAGGTGCAAGTCAACAGTTTGCTAAAAGCACTGGTTTGTGCAAGTGCCTCCCTAATCCGGACAAAATGATCATCCATTCAACGCCGTCCTGAGGTAGGGGGTTTTGTCCCAGCTCAGTCTGCTGCCTCTTGCAAAGCCAAATTGATTTTGTGCCGTGGAGTTGGGCGCTGCCTCAACCACCGGGATGCAAAGTTTGGTCGTAGCACTCAGGTCCTCTGCTCATGCACCCGTCTGACTTCTGGGAGCTCAAATCATGCAGGGGGCTGTTTCTGGTGCCTGCCCTGCCTGGGTGAGCTCCCTCAGAAGTTGGTGACACAGACGCGTTCGGTGCAGCAAGGGGTGCTGTGGTCTGTGCAGCACAGTTACTTGGCAGGTGGAAAGGTATTTGCCATGCACCGCAGACCATCGTTGCCTCGTAGGAGCTGGTGGACTGAAGGCACCCGTAAGTCCTTCCTGTGCTTTATCAACTGCCAAACTGAGACCAAAGAAGGTCAAATACCAGTTGCTTCTCTGTTTATGGCCGTGTACTGCTGCCTTCAGACCATGAGAAACCTTCCAGTACTATATCACATATGCTTTGACAAAAAAATGAAAAACCAAAGGATACTTGCAATTATAAGTGCTTAGAGGACATCCTTTCTATTCTTAGTACCTATAACTCAACTGAAGTCCTGCCTAGTTTTAAAATGGGACAGCACAGGGTGAATACACATACTCAGCTGTGTGGAGTGACCTCAAAGCCAGATGCCAGGTGAACTCTGTGTGTACCAAAGAACCATGTGCATATGCCAATTATTGCTTCTCGTTATTGCTTTTCCACCTTGAGTTTTGAAAACAAACACTGGATCCTTTTTCCTTTTTTTTTTTTTCTTTTATTTCTTTGCATGTTACTCCAAGCTGCCTTGCAAATTATACAACTGATGCATTTTAAAGTGTCAAGAGCTTGTCAGTTTGTAGCACTTTTTCTGAAACGCTGCCAACCCAAAACATTCCATTTTTCCATCAGACCTGAAGGTTGGCAGGAAAAAAATATAATGTCTTCTCCCAGAAAACTTTCTGTAAATGCCTTCCTGCTTCTAATTGATTTTTACTCCTTCAACACCAAGGCCACAAAAAAATTGAGTCTGTCTTGGACTCTTTCCCTTTCACTTGTTTTACACATAAAATTAAAAAGCTTTTTATCTGAGGCTGTTCCTCAGCTCATTTGAGACACGGATGCAATCAGACTTCAATCCAAATTGCAGGTTTTGCAAGTGCGCTTTGGTTGTCTCCATTTAAAGGAGATAAAGAAGTTTATCATCAGCTCTGCTCTTCTCTCCTTGCATCCAGGGAATTACGAAATGCGGGACACGCCATTGCTGGCCGTCAATGCTTTGGGGAGGTGACACTAGGACCTGAAGCCAAATGGCTGCTGGCAGAGCAGCAGATGGGCACAGACTGGCCAGGTCAAAATTCAGTTTGGAAATCAGAAGGCGACTCCTAACCTGGAAGCAGCTGGGTTATCCCAGAAATGGGGGGGAAACTGGGAGTGCCCTCCGGGTGGAGTGGGGTGAGGGATTACAGGGGCCCTGTTTGCCACAGCCCACACTGAGCTCGGTCACCTGGAGGCACAACTCCAGTCCTACTGCTCTGCAAGAATAAGTAGGCATGTATATAAAACACATTAAGAATACTTTAAGGATCCAGATTTAGACTCCTGTTTTGAATTGCCCTTTGCAGGAGCCTTTTTCTTCCTGTTCCCACTGTTTCCCCCAGTGGGAACCAAAAGAATTGCACTAACGTGTGCCACCAGGTTTAAAATTACCTATTTTCTGAATGATGCTAAACTAAGAAAATAACAAGGCTAGGCTGTTCATTTCTGGTTTTCAATAGCTGATCATTTTCTTTCTTTAAAGAGACCAAAGTTTCTCTTCAGAGAAAATCTTAACTGAGTTAGTGTTGGCTTTAATAGAACAAACTGAGTGTCAGAAGCTGCTGCTTCAGTTTTTAATCTATAAAGCCACTGAGTTAGTTGTTTTGAGTCTATCTTATCTTTAAACATGAGACTTTTAGCTATGAATACATGTAAGAAAGTTGCAGCATGCCATTCAGTGCATATTCATTCATTTTTCTTAGGAAAAAAAGGAAACGATCCCATAATTTTCAAGTGTAATTTTCTAAGATACTGTTAACAAAAATGTCCAAGATTCTTAAAAGGAATTTACACCTATTCGGAGATCCCTTAAAACATGCCAATGCTCTGAGATTGTGCCACAACAGTCTTTGGAACATCAGCGCACAAATACATAAGAGTTTTGGCTATCATCCACATGAATAGGGATGCTTTGATTTCTTTTAAATGCAAAATTATGAGATTGAGTTGTCTTGCGATACTCTGAATGGGCACACCTGCATTGTGTGGCGTGAGATAACTAACAGGAGGCAAAGGTGTTTTGCTTTGACTGAAGTTGTCATAAACACAAAATATAGTGCACAACCACAAAAAGCCTGTCTGTTAAAATCAACAATGTTAATTAGTCAGGGGAGGAGAGAGCAGTGATGGAGCAGAGGAAGATCCAGGGCTCTGGATTTGAACCTCTTTTCCAGCTCAGGTCAAGCGTGAGCCAGTTCACGCAGGTGGAAGTGCTACCATGAAGAAAGCAGAGGGACGTGCCGTGAACCCTCACTTATCTGTACTGCAGCAGGTATGTCTTAATCACCACAAAACAGATGTACCACCCACACTGACCTATACCTTTTCTATCTTTTTTTGCATTCATTTTTTTAGAAACAAAGGCAAAAATTACGGGGCTTTTTATAAGCAATTTTCTGCCAGCGGTTGGAGTCACATGTCACAGCATCATCTGAGCCTTCAAAACTATAAAACTACCGTTTCTATTTTTTCTCCTTCTGCCCAGTGCATTTTGTTTTCATTTGTTTGGTTTTTGGTGGGTTTTTTTGTTGTTTTTTTTTTTTCCATCTTGCTGTTCTCAGTTTTTCCCTTCTCATTTCTGCTTTGATTCTCCTCGGCTTGTTCCCTCTTGCAAGCAATTTTTACTTTATTGGAAGCAATATCAGACCTATTACAGAGCTGCAGGGCTCGCTTGCATTAACCTTAGGATTGCTTCACACCACTTTGAGTAAGAAGCTGAGCGCTAGGTTCTCACTATGTCTTTGTTTGTTCTCCCCATTTATTGTCTCTAGTTATTGTCTTGTCTAGTGCATGGACAAACACAGGGGGAGAGAGCACAAGGCTTAGTAGTTGCCTCTTTATTTTATTTTTGTATGGGACCCACCCCAGTAGAGTCCTACAACTCCAAAGTACTGTTGCACTATAAACAATGCATTATTTAATGTGTTTGGTTTATTGGGTAACTTCATGTAAGTTTGCAAATGCCACAGCAGGAAAAGGAGTCTATAATACTGAAACCCCACACTTTCTCCAGCTTTTAGCTCTGCAGACCTGATTATTTTCATAGTGGTAATGTTGCTGTGTTGATCCACATTCAGGAGAGACCTTGCATGGCATCACATAGCAGAAACCCCACACTATCCTCTGGAGACATGTGCAGTGATGCTTTGTAAGGAGGTTATGTTTATTTACACTAGCCATAGTTTCAAAAACAGCAGTATTGAGATGGGAGGACAGGAATGAGACCTGAAGCACTGAGCCACACCCCGGTTCATTTTCTTTGCATCTAACCTCCATTTTACATGAGTATAAATAGATAAACAAAGCTGCAATCTGGAACAGAGTCTGACCCATCTGTTTAAAAGACAGTATAAATCCATCTTCTCACCCTGCCTCACAGTACACGGACACTTTGGATGAGATGTTAAAAATGCAGAATGCATTCATGCTATCCCAAAGTAATTACTGTCACAGAAACCTGGGAAAGATACTGGAGAGCACATCTTCCAGGTTTGCACCAAATATCATTTGATTCGTAGTTACGCAAAATTATGCTGACTTCAGTATGGTAATTCCAAGGCCACGATAGATTTTGGCACACATGAGTACAGTGGTGGACAATGTCCCTTTCTGAACACCGACACTGTTTTAAAAAGCGTTTTTGTTTTGAGTACTGACGAAACCAAGCCTTGCTTAAATGACATGGACATCATTTCTGGTTTTGCATTTGGTACATCGAAATCCCCCTCTGGTTCCCTAGTCAGTGAAGTCGTAAGGAATCATCGTCGTTCTCCCCAGGGAGCCCACAATATTGCTGAAGAAGCCTGCTCAGAGCGCAGGAAACAACTTCCCCTTGTGGTGCTGAACGCCTGTTGGAAGGGCAGTTTCAGATTTTGATGTTATTTGGAATAGTCTGTAGTGAACATAACACTCCCCAGTCGGAGAGAGAAAACCTCTCGTCTCCCCCGACCTGCTAAATATTCCTTAGCACCTACTTAAGGCAGTATCAACACCTATTCAAGGAAGTACTAAGAAAACAGCGCTTCACATACAGCAAAGATACTCAGGGACATGCAGCCTGAAGTGTCCTCACCGCCTTGGACTCGGTCAGCTCGACAACAGCCACAAGCCAGCACAGGGGACAGGGACACAGGACACAGGGCTGGCAATCACACCGCTCTGCTCCGTGCAGGTGAAGGCTGCCCTTTCACCTCTGCTGCCGGGATCTTACTGCAATTATCTAATCTTGCTTTTAAATCAGGTGTCTGCCGTTTCTCAGCACAGCACATATACAACAATGGGCCCCGACTTTTCTAAATGGGGTAGAAAAGTTGAATGTACTCAGAAGATGGACTGTCTATCTGATCGTCCAGTTCAAGACAATGGCTGGAAGTTCACATCCAACAGATGTCATTTCTCCCGTGAAGTGATGTAAGGCCTGACGGGGTGTATTGCAGAATTGGTCATTTGAACTTTTATTTGAATTTCCCTCACTGGGTTTTGCACTGTTTTGGTGCCACAGTTTACGGACAAGATAATTTGAAAGAGCAGTCAAACTCTGCTCACAAATGATGCGCACACAGGGAAGCACCTCCTTGCCGAACATATTGTCCACCACCTCAGAGCAATACCTGCATTCTCCTATGTGTAAGGATGCATCTGTACCTTTTGCAGGTGCCGCTCAAAGCCCTTGCCATTTGTGGGGACGGGGAGTCTCTTTCTAGGGAAACACAGAAAGCAAGGAGAGGTTATGCTCCCCTCCTTCTCTCCTTCCTTTGAAATCTTCTGCAGGCATCTCCTGAAGTCTCTGGCTCTAGGCGTTGTGAAGGCTTGGACTAGGTTGGCTTCTCCTTGTTCTCCCTTCCTTCCCAAATATATCAGACAAAATATATGTAAGCAGAGACTTACTCAGCTTTCTGCTTCAACACCGTGGCCTCCACTGCCTTCTTCAGGTAGAGAGGAAAGTCTCTGACAGCAGGTTGCTGCAGAAGCAGGAGAAAAAGTCCCTGAACAGGGAGACTCATCTTCCTGAGCCACAGCATGCAGGAGAGAGACCTCAGGCATTAAAGAACAGCACCTAGGGACTTCTTTTCCATCACCCTGCAAAAGAAGAGGTCCAAAGTGTGTAGGATCATGGGATGATTCAGGTTGGGAAGGACTTTGGGCATCTCTACTCCAACCTCCTGGCCAAAGCAGGATCAGCTACGAATGAGGTCAGGGCTTTATCCAGTTGGGTCTGGAAAACCTACAAGGACAGAGTGCAGAAACTCTCTGGGCCCCTGTCCTACTGCCTGACTCTCCTCATGGTGAAAAAACTTTACCCAATATCTGGGCTGAACATCTCCTGTTGTCTGTCATCCTTGTACCCTGGGAGGACCTCAGCTCTGTTTTCATGATGACACCACTGGGAAAGCCTTGCCCAATGTCTTTCTGCAGTGCTGCAAATGGGCAATGAAACCATACTATTTAGCCCCCAGAGAACACACGGGGCATACGATGCTTGCCTGATTTAGAGCTGCAGTCATCTCTTTGTCCCATATCCACAGTACAGGGGCAGGTTGGATGCAGAGACTGTGAGAGGTCTTGTGAGTTTTAAACAGTCCTGAAATGGCCTGAGGACATGGGAAAGCAATCTGGCTTCCCATGTCAAGTCCCATGTCTTTACTGGTGGCATCCCATGGACAGGAGAGAGCCGGGAGCCAGCAGACACCCTGATGTACACCTGGACTGCTGGCACTGCTCTCCCCCCTTCCTGGGCAGCGAGGAGTCCAGCTCGCTCCTGAAGCACGGCTCTCTGGAGGGATGGAGTTGGGTCTGGTCTGGGTAAGTCAAGGTTCAGCTGAAATACAGTGGCCTGTGGTTGTCTGAATAGAGCAGAGACATGCGGTCAGCACAGATGCCTCTGTTTTCTGGTGTGTCCTGTCAGCCTGACGGGATTATCTTCTGTGTGCCTCTTTGCTTTTTGGGTGGCCTGAGGCCTTAGGGTGGAGGGGACGTTGTAAGGTCCACACTGCCAGGGTTTTGTGTGTGACAGTGACTGCGAGCAGCTTTGTGCGTTTGAGAAAGGAAAGGTCAAACCTCCATGTGATACAGTTGTAAGAGGAAGAAAGAAACCCCAGCTGGGAGGTTTGTACTGAGATTAACAGCATCGGCAACTGTGAAACTGCAGCAGTTTTGCAAACAGTGCCCAGACGTCTCCCAGCCCTGGGGTGATATTTCTGCTATGAGGTGTCCTCCCCCATTCCCAGGAGAGGCAAAGTGCAGTCCTTGCTCTGGACTCTCCAAAGGCTCATTTATAACAGAAAGGATTGAATACAGCTGTGTACTTCATTTTACAAAAATAAATGACACTTCTGTCCAAAGACGCGTCAAGGAATCGTATCGTTTCTTCGCTTACCTGAAAAAGGAGTCAGAAGAGTTTACCCTTCTCTTTCCCAGTGTGAAATGCCCATTCATTGCTCTTCATACTCGTTCTTGCTTTGCTATTCATTTTTCCACCTCTCGAGTTCACAATCCCTCTCACTTACATCCTCTCCTCTTCTGGACAATTGCCTCCCTGCCCGTGGAAGAACTGCTGAACGCAGACTGAACTCTGCAGCAAAGAGCTTCCCATGCTGAGTGTGCGATGGTATCAAAACCTACTGCAAACTGGAGGTTAACACAGATAGCCCAAAATATGGCACGCGTGTGTGAAATATTAGAATATTTAAGCACTCAGGATTGTTTTTACAACCCTATGATTGCTCCTTACCTAGTAGGAAGGATTTGTTAATTGTTAGCATTAGAAGCTAAAATCCGTGAAACGCAGCACTTGCCTTCGCTTCAGGAAGATCATAAAGAAATTTGTTAGCTGGTTGGACACATACTGATTGAGCAAGAGCCTGTCTACAAAAACAAGCGTATTGCAAACTAAGGGCTTTCTCATAACCAGTTTTGCAATATATTTAATTTGTGTTCTCCAGGATGACATTAAATTCAGTGTTTTCACTTCACTTATTTTGCAGCAGCTGGTTTTGTACTGAGTTTTAAGCAAGCGTGAAAAAACAAAATCAGAAGACATGGAAATGTGTTATCAACATGGAATCAACTCCTTCTTTAATGGTCATCTATAATTTTACTGGCTGTTAGCTTGCAGTTGAGGTTTTAGGGTGGTGATTGGGTTGCATTGCAGCTAACAGCATCTCCTGCCTAAGTTCCCCATGTTCTCACTACATCTGTCCAGGGGAGAGCTACAGAGTCAAGGTCTGAGTGGTTTCTTGAGGCACAAAATGAAGAAAAACAGGAAATTCCAGAAGGACAGAGCAAGAAAACCCAGCTATTTGTTTTTAGATATAACACTCAAAGAAGTTTGAAGGTTGATTATTAATGTGTTAACAGAATCTGAAGGCTGCAGGCAAACTGATGTGCCCAGATACCTCATTACCGAAAAAGACATTTGGGACAAATAACAGGTGGGAGGAGAAAGGAAAAAGGTATAATTCAGGGCTTTGACAGATCTCACTGGTGTTAGCGTTGCTGTCTCAGCTGAGCCGGCAGGACAGAACGTATAGGATACACGTGTCCAACAACACACACGCGGTACAGCCTGGCGAGCCCGCAGCCTGGCGTAGCAGCTCGTGCTGAGGCTGGAGGGGCAGGGGTGGGTTACCCAAGGCAGAAGAAGGTTTGCCAGGAGCGTCCGGGAGAGTGGCTGCAGCTCCACGTTTGTGAACAAGAATCCCACTGCACATTAAAATTTGCAACTTATCAGCCTTTGAGATTTAGCTTAAAGCTCACAGGCAGCTGTGAACCCAAACGTGTTTCCATGGATTTAATGTTTAGTATAACTCTCCTTCTCAAGAAGAGGGTGCCTATGAGAGGTTTGTTTTCCTTAAGCAGTCAGTAAGAATGCTCTGCATTTTTTTCTCCCTGAAAAACTGTGTAGCACTAAAATACGAAAATGATACTGAATGGTACTTGATGCCTGAATTCCTGAGTTTTTCAGGCAAATTGCAGAGCAGCCCTTGAGAAGCACACTGATGTTTATGCGAGCAGAGGATTCCCTGTGGCTTGTGGGCTCCAGCCAAAGAGACGTTCTCCCTGCCTGACCTGGGCTGTCCTGTTGCTCCCTCCTTTGCGAGAAAAGGCAGGAGCGTGCAACACTAAAACAGAGTGCGGTGCCAAGCACTGTTCAAAAGGCTCAGACGAAGCAGAGTGCACGGGGTTCAAAATACCGTCCTCTGATTGTGGAGGGAACTGCTGCTGAAAGGGACTAAGCAACGATTCATCCTGTAACACCCACTTTTTTTGCGTTCTTGGCTTGCAAGAAGCAGCCGTCGTTGCCCAGCAGCTAGGCTGGACAAAGTCTATTAGCTAAACATGAAGTCGTGTGTGGGTGGAAGCACAGGGGCTCAGAATCACTCATTACCACAGACTAAAAGATCTCACTATGAGGACTAATCCTGAAAGCCTTTTCTTTTATCTTTTTGTACCCAGAAAAAAATTATTCTGAAACAATATTAATTCTAAGAATTTCTGAATTTATTTCATGCAATCTTGCCAAAAGGTTTTCTGCTCAGACTGAATTTTGGCAGGATGTTTGATAGAATACAAACTTAGAAATGAAGCACACAAAGAATCTGGGCTATTTATATTAGAGCATCTGAACTCTTTCTAGTAGTACATGAAAACGTGTAATTAACCTCTTCCCTGAGTTGTTAAATTATCTTTCTAGTGATTCCCCTTCCTCTGGCATGAAGGTTAACAGTGGATGTTTGTTTTGGGAGAGTATTTTTTTATTTTATATGGAAAAATAGTGCTAGTTAGGTAAAAATCTCTCTATCTGGATGCTCCTATGCTTTTTTCCTTTCACCAGTACAGAAAGTAGATGAAACACCAATCCACCAAAATTTTACATTCCTATTGCTCAAAAGCAGAAGCAAAGGACAACACAGGTATTGGATACCCAGTACAAACAATTAGGTGTAAAGTTTCTTGTTGCTGCCTTGCTAATTTACTGCCATCTTGTTTTGGGAAGAGTCAGAGGACTGTGTGGTTGTCCATTTCATGGACCTCACTGAGAAAGTCTCAGTGCCTTGTTTGCTCCTGGATCTTTGTCTCATGGAGCCGGAGTCAGATCACCAGTTATGGGTCTTGCTGACTTTTGGGGTACTAAGAACACGCGCTAACCGTTGGTCGCAGCGTAAAACTGGGAAAGACTGTTTTCAGTTTAAACATATTTCACTGGTTTTATTTCAAAAAATGAAAATGAACATATGTTTTTCTAAAGAATGAGCTGCCAGCCAAGACTTTAATGACAAAATGATCTAGTTTTCAGATAATACGTGCAGTAATGAAACACAGAGATAGTAATTTGGATTTTGGAAAAAAAGTTGGAGATAAAACCCCAGGGGATTTCTTCCTCCTTTGAAATGCTCGTGCAATTCTCATTCACAACAGTGAGAGCTACACACACCTGGCAGTGAGATGTGTTTAGCAGAGCACAGCTTCCATGGCAACTTCGGATGAAGTGAAGTCACCTCATTTGCACAGGTGGAGGAAGTGGGTAGTGGAAGAAGGAAGTCTGCCTAAGCCACAGACTCCACATGTGACTTTTTACAACTCATATATAAGCGTGGAAGTTTGCCATCTGTGGAGCTGGGCAGTGCTTTGACATTTTGATTCATCAGGGGAGAAAAAAGAGTAATTACCAAGGAGACATATTCTTGCATGTGGTCCCAAACAGGAAAAACTGATAGGGGAATGGGATCTCTTCCTATTACTTGAGAGCCAAAATCTTCTCCAAAGATGTATATTAATTTATCATAAGCGTAGCCATGCAGCTGCAGTCCAGCCCATTACCTATACCTCCCAGAGACAATACCTAGCACTTACGATGAGAGCCAAAGGGCCAAGCTGCATACATTCATGGGGGCTCCACTAGCCAGCTCTGTTCAATACTGTTAATAGATTTTCCTGAGGTGTTGCCTATTTGTTTTTCAAGCAGCGTTTAGCTGTTTTCTGACTGTGCTAACATAAAAGACAATGAAATTTATTCTTCAGAAATTTATGCTTCATGCATATACACAAGCCTAGCTGCAAATAAAATATTTCTTGGAACCTGACAAATGCCTCCATGCATGCTGATGATTGTTGCAGTGTAATAATAGAGACTGGAGAAAGGAATAAGGGGTAAGCTTTAAGTAGGAAGTACGGAGCAGAGGTTTATTAAAGTAGCTTTGCAAAATGAGGGTTTTAGTAATGAACTGGGAAAAGAGGCAAGGTAATTGCAGCAAGAGAGCAAATATAATAAATATGTTAGTGTTTCTTTTTCAGATAGCTTTGCAGTTTTTGTTGAAAAAAGAAAAAAAAGAGCAGTGATGCATGCATCCTACAAACCCTGCATTTGCGATCAACAGATCTAATTACATCAAATATTACTCCTCAAGTCAAATGGCTATGAAATAGGCAAAGGCAGTTAGCTAACTAGCAGCCAGGATTCAGAAAAGATCTCTGAGCTGAGGCATTAAACCACAGCTTAATGCCTTGTGACTTCAGGAGGATGATTAACTCTTGATTCACAGTTCTGAGAAGAGCAGCCAGCAGCCACTTCCTCTTGAGCGGTGCTGGTGTGCGATGCAGTGCCGTCGGGCAGAGAGTGCATCTCTTACAGGCTTCCCACAAATTTTGCAATTGCTTTCTACTGTCCCTTGCACTGGTTCTGCTCATACACTTAGACTGAAGAACTCCGTTCTTATGCTTACCTTAAGACACAAAACTTGCTATGCTGCTGGAAGCTGGTTGCATGTCCACTCTAGGGAATTTGCTGCCTATAATTTTGATGAACATCCATTAGCAAAATGGAGAGATGGTACCTGCAGGTTTTTTGCCAGTGTATTGCTAACATCATCATGAATGCCAGATTGCAGGAAGTTTGTGTGCTTAAATGAGGTATGTAGATTAGTAAAGTACATTCCTACCCTTTGTCAGTGGAGAAGAAACCATCAGAGGGTAACTCAGATCCTAAAATTCAGAGGTCGTTATTGACTATGGTCGACATGAGTGACCGTGTGCCTAACTTGAGTGCATAAATTAAACTGTCTGTACTGCTAAATCAATTATCAGTTACTAACTCATTTTCACACTGTTTGGAGTTGGCCTTCTGTGTAGCAGATGTTTCATGGGGAGTGCTAGCTGAAATGGTCCAAAAAAACCCTAGAAGGAGAGCGAGCTAACCAGCAGTGCAAACCATATAGGTCCAGTGCTTCAGCTTGCTTTATGGCACTCTGTTTAGCAGCACAGATATACTCTTAGGTGCTTAAAGATGGGTGAGATGGGCAGAGGGTTCATTACCCTGTGGGGCTGTGTGATCCTTTATCTGGGAGTAGCATTTGCAGATCATTCCATCAAGGAGCTTTTTGCTTCTCATTGAGCTCTACAAATGGTGCTAATAAATACAGGACGTTTCCACCCATCAGAGCTATTCCAGGGGTTATTCCAGGGGGATTTCTAGGGCATTCCTTTCTAAAGCCTAAGTACAGTACTAGTTATTCCAGATAAGGAAATAAGGGGGCAAAGGCTCTTAACAGCCTGTGTGGGCAATGCAGAGGTGATACAGCAATTGTGTTGCCAAACCATGAATTGCATAGGTCACCCCTGAAGGTCTGATTTCATGATTATTGACCCTGCTACTACTGGACCACACAGCAAAACACACTCCATGCAGTCATACTTCTGCTGAATCAACCCGAAAGCT